>JASCZW010008171.1:0-72732 GCA_034211315.2 Aedes japonicus
GAAACCCATTTTTCGGAATTTTTGTTTACACCGAGAATGTGATTTTTTTTCTATCTTTAATATTTTAATTTCAATCAATGCCCTATCTAGTTTTGCGAAACATAAATACCAGAAAAAACTGAAACTTAAGAATATTAGTAATTATCTGAGCATTTTTTTTTGAAAGAACAGCTCATGCTTGAAAGAAGGAAAAATATCTGATAAAAACCAATCAGCAGCTTAAAATTTAATTCATATTAACATTTTGTCCTTTTGAAAACGTACAATTTGTTATTGAATTAAATTTTTGTTACAAAAGCGATTGCAAAGCTATTCGAATAAATGCGAAATGTTATGCGAATATACTTGTACAGCAAAAATTTTAATGTCAACATTCCTAGAACTAATGTGCATGCTCTCGGTGAGTTATTTTAGTTGATGATGTGGTAGTTACATTTTAAGGTTTTTTTATTTCTACCATACTTAAAAAATCTATTGGCACTGATGGGGCGACGTAAATTGTAAACCGATTCAACATCTATAAGTAAACGTTTATAAATATATAACCGATACTAGATATTCTAAAAGGTCTGATCATAGTCAAGCTGGGACGAATTAAGGAAACTTATGCAGTGAATATAAGGGGGGCTGCCGCCCCCATACCCCCGCTTGTGGGGGCTTGCCGCCCCCATACCCCCGCGATGGGGGGCTGTGCCGCCCCAAGCCCCCGCTGCAAAGGATCGAAATTTGAGTGAGGAATAAACCCTACGCAGCACTGTGCTATTTGTTCTTGGATACAAGGAGACATATTGTTATATAAGTCATAAAAAAAGCAGTATGAATGTTTCATACAATATACGATACATTTGTTCTATGTACAAAATCCGTATTTAAGAAACGCGAAAATTTTCAGTTATAAATAGACTAAATCAATCGGAGGTATGGATAATGGACTGTACGTTTTCCTCAGCTCCACACAATTTCAAACAAATTTTTATAATTCTTGGAAGCATTGGAGATGGTGCTCTAAGGAAGTTCGCTCCTTTTGTGCACTACTTACTGCCCTACAAAAAGGAAGCAGTATACAAAAGGGCACTCTTTCTATAATTTCTGTCTGTGTGAATATTTCTGTCTGGGCAAATAAAAACAAAACATGAACAGTCGAAAAAATGAACATATTTGGTCGTGAGAAATAAATTCTGGGAAATGGTACATTCCGGTATGTAAAGTTTCCGGGAAATTATTCATTCCGCGAAATGGTTTTCCGGCAAATGGTCTTCTGGGAAATGGTTTTCCGGGAAATGTCGTACAATCAGTGGAACAATTATTCGTCCATATTTCAGGTGGAAAAAAATCACTCACGGTTTTTACGCTTTTTCTAGAATTAACATCACTTGTTTGAATTATATTTTAAAAGTACATATCAAAGTGTTGTAGTTTGCATAAAAAAATAAAAAATATCCAAATGTCATATGGGACAGTAATGCTTCCACCGGCAGCATAGCACATAGCTAAAATGCAGACTTTCTGCATACATTTATTTTATAAATTTTGTATGGAGCGTGGACTTTGGTCAACCACCTCCCCCTCTCCCCAGAAAGGCGTGGGTGGTTTGTGAATAGCCCCTATACTCAAAGAAAAATTTAATTAGGGATCGAATGACATCAGAGTTAAAGTCCCTCGTAAAACAACAGCAACAACGAAAATTTAATAGTCGATTTTACCATTAGGATGACTAAGACAGTATAGTGAGTTTCAACCGACTATGATCATTGTCAAAACAACTTTCAAAAAATTGTCGATTAAATACCTTTGATATTGTTCTTTCCTTGTATTCTCCCATACGCGGGGTAACGATCTGTGATGATGTTGTTTTTGAGAAGGAAATAGTTTCTCATCACCATGAGGCTCTAGGAGTAGACAGCATTTTTTGCTAAAACAAAGTTGTGAAGAGAAAGTATTGATAGTTCCGTTAACTCACGGCAGGCTGTGAAAATTGAATAGAAGTAGTTTGAAATTGAGCGGAGGGCATTGTGAGGTAGTATTCCGAAACAGGAAACACAGACTTTTGTCAAGCATCCCCATGCGGGGTAGGTCAAGGCATGATCGAATAAATACCGCCATGAACGTGGGGAATTTGACTATTTTCATGTTTATTTTAACCATTATGTGCAATAGTTCATCTTGACAGAACTTTTGTTGTCGGTACAATCATGCGATTTTCTCAGTGTAGAAATTGTTTTCAGATTTTCTATTTTTCAATTGTTTCTCCTTCAATCCTTTATTGCCATCTTGAACCATTTCATCAAACTAAGTCTAAGCTAAAATCTCTTCTGAATCAGAAACTTCCAGAATTGATAAGAACACAACTGTATTGAACTGCTTAATTCCAACTGTCGCCCTTCCTCAGCCACTATTTTGCCTTCTTACCTCGTAATGATAGCGAATCAAATCATCGACGCGCTATTGCTCACCTTAGGAGGCTATAGGAAAGCTCTTCGGAGCGAAATCCACCATTAATCCCGTATTTGTGCCTAAAATCACCTGCGATTCAATGGATGGATACACTTTCTGTTTTGCAGCAATTCAAACTCCCACCTTTGTCAACCTTAGTACTAACGCGTTCCGTTATCATGTTCTCTCTCCCTTCCAGATACGTTGTGCTAACGACGAGCGGTGGCATCATGGATCACGAGGAAGCCAGACGGAAGCATCTGGGAGGCAAGATTCTAGGCTACTTCTTCTAAGTTTGCTGGGCGACAAAACGTTACACAACACAACAAGAGTAACTTGTTCAACAACAACATAAGAAAAAAACAACATCCGTCAGTCTAAATTCCAAACACTCGGGAGATTTTTCTTTTCTTTTTTTCTCTCGTGCAACACAAGATAAAAGAACTCCGCTAAACACCCGTTGATTGCGTTGTTTATCGGAAGAAAAGGAAATGAAACGGTTAGGTGTGTTTATAAAAAAGGCAGAATAATAATATGAAGTTTCACCTCAAGGGAATGTGAAAAAAATAAAAGAAAAATCGAACGATATGTCTTTTTGAGCGTGATCGTATCCGAAAACTCCATTGTTATTTAAGGGTCTTCATACGGTTCCCACTTCTCCCGTGATCCTGTTGATAAAACATTGATTAACATTTGATTAGTACAGTTTTTTGTTCACCGTGATTTGTTTTTACCCGTAATAAGGATCTAATATAAGGAATTGGAAGCTTGCATGGGTAGCCTTTGTGCCACGGGAAATTTACGGAAGAAGCCATTGTTTACGTTTGTCAGTTGGGCCCTAACGAAAAGTCTTTGTCGAATTGATACTTATAACATTAGCACGCAATATTTTTTTTAAAAATAATATCTGGTTAAAAGAGTGACATTTTGAACGGATCCGTTTTAACAGTTAACATAGTTGTCTCCACTTGCCGTTTACTATCATAGTGGCTAAAATTTCAAGACAAGAAATGCTAGTGTAGACACCGGGGCTAAGACAGTTTCATTAAGACATTTTCATCAAATTAAAACAATTCAAGGGTTTCTTTTTTTTCATTAGGGCGAATCTGAAATTGAGAGACTCTTTGATTACTTTCTCTTTCATTCATATTCCATTCAGCTTTAAGTTTTTCCTTCTACTATTTGTAGAATATGCTAACCGGCAATGTGTTTCTACTATTTGTACTAAAGAATCCCGCAAAAGTCTCATTGTTAGATTCGCCCTATTGAAAAAAAAAACCTAGAATTGCAGTATACTGAACAAAAAATCTAAATTAATTATTTTAAAGTACACATTAAACCAACAATTGGCTGGTTGACGCATAGCTTCGTTTAACGACCACTTACTCGCTCAGTATAAAGTTGAAGTACAAAGCGTGTAGAATAGTTTTATAAAACATGTGCGTAGTTTAATCACAGAGAACAGACATCTACACCGGAAATAATCCACACATATTTATTAGCGAAAATCCATAGATAATTCCACATAATACTGATGTGTTCACACATAAGCAGCACCCTCGCGAAACACAAATGAAGTTTATGTGACAAATGAAAAGTATGTGTGGCCAAAACATGATGATTATAGTGTACACATAGGAAGTAGTAGCGGTTTCAAATAGATATCATTTGTTGATTATATTGCAAAAAATCATAGATGGAGACATAGATATTATCATTGCTTTTTATCAGTGTAGTATCTAGTGATCACCGTGTGTTAAATTTCTGCTAACTGCCGTTTAAAATTACGGCTCGTTTCCGTTAGTTTTGGTGAATCGTGTGTTGATGGCGCCACTTGCCTACCTGGAGATTTGATATCCTGTCAATTTTAGTTTGGTGAAACCTAGACTAAGTGGCGCTGATTTTCCAACGGTTTGCTTTTAAAGTTTACACAGTAAATTGGGGAAAAATGTTCGAGCCTGGATGTCTGTTCTCTGTGGTTTAATGTAGATTTATCATCAAAATCAAGAATAAAATGGAAATTTGTCGTGATGCTGCAGCAAGCAACTCGTCAAAATGTGGAGCGATACAGACAGAAGCGAAGACCGCAAACTCATCTCTTCCGGGATAAGAAGCGTCACCTGGAGGAGTTGGAGTGAAGAAATGGAGCAGCTGTATCGTTTTCAAGATAAGCGTAAATTCTACGAGAAGCTCAAAGCATCCCGTAAAGGCTTCGTGCCGTGAGCTGAAATGTGTCGGGATGAACACTTGAATGGCGCAGAGGTGGACTACCAACAGGAGACAGCAGGAGGAATGGCTTGATCGGTATGGTAGACGAGGAAGACGTGCCCGAGGGGCGAATCATTAGATATATAACTGAATCGAAAATGTGTAGGAATTTGAAAAAAAAATGTGTTGAATGTTGAAAAGTGCATCCATTGCATCCATCAAACATCAGAGCGGAACTTATAAAAATGGACTCGGCTAAGTTGGCAACTTGTCTGCATCGACTGATAGTCAGGATCTGGGATACAGAACAGCTACCGGAGGAGTGGAAAGAGGGAGTTATATGCCCAATATGCAAAAAGGGTAACAAATTAGAATGTGAGAACTATCGAGCGATCACTATTCTCAACGCGGCCTACAAAGTGCTGTCCCAGATTATCTTCCGTCGTCTATCGCCGCTAGAATTGTAGGAAGTTATCAGGCCGGTTTTGTGAACGGTCGATCAACAACTGACCAAATCTTTACGTTGCGGCAGATCCTCCAAAAGTGTCGTGAATATCAAGTCCCTTCACACCACCTATTCATCGACTTCAGGGCCGCAAACGATACTATTGATCGTGAAGAGCTATGGAAGATTATGGACGAGAACGTTTTTCCCGCGAAACTCACCAGACTGAGCAAGGCTACGATGAATGGTGTACAGTGAAGCAGCAGAGAATTTTTTATATTTTTTGAACTCCACAAGACCTTGAGGTGTGGTAAACTTCATCCCCGTACAAAGTGTACCATGTACAAAATGCTGATAAGACCAGTAGTTCTCTACGGGCATGAGACGTGGCTAATGCTCAACGAGGACCAGCAAGCACTTAGAGTTTTCGGAAGACGCGTGCTTAGGACCATCTTTTCCGGTGTATGTGAAAACGGTGTATGGCGGAGAAGGAGGAATTACGAGCTGGTGCAGCTCTATGGCGAACACAGTATCCAAAAAGTCGCTAAAGCTGGAAGGGTACAATGGACAATAATCCCGCAAAAATGCAGTTTACATCGAATACGACCGGTAGAAGACGTAGAGGAGCGCAGCGAGCTAGGTGGTTAAACTAAGTGAAGCCAGATCTTGGAAGCGTGAGACATTCGAAAAATTAGAGGCAAGCAGGCCTCAAGTATTATGGCCGAGTATTATGGAGACCAGCATTCTTTTTGACACATTGTTAACCAGCATTCTTTTTTGCATTTTGTGGAATCCAGTATTATTTACCGAAAATCAGCACATATTTTCTTACTGATTGCAAATCAGCAACTTATATTAACTGAAGAGCAGTAAACTATTTTGCCTGTTGATGAATTGCTAGTAAAAAGGAATGAAGCTTTCGTGTTTCTTTGTTTTAAAAATGGAGTTCTTAGTTTTATATCCAACTTGATTTCATTGAAAGTTTCCATCAGCTAAGCAGGTCAAAATTATGCTTTGAGTACTTTGTAGATTGTAATACTAGGCAAGTTTACACATCTACATCCAAAAATTCCCAACCGTAAGTGTAATAACAAAATGTTAATTAAAATGTCATCCACAATTGATACGTTGACGTAAATTTGACAGAAATTCTATGGGAAAACTGTCAAATTCACGCAAACGTATCCGCAACGTATCAATTGTGGGCCAGCCATGAGAGAAGCGTACATCCGCATTGGGAAACGTTATTTATCCTGCAGATTTACACAATGTTGGAAGCGCACTATTTTTTTACTTTAAATTTGTTCCATCCATTTATAAAATAATTAAAAAGCTCAGTTAAATGTATGATAAATAAGCCGTAACCGTGTTTTTAAAAAAAGAAAACATTTACTGTGCTGTATTTTCAGCAATACAGTAAATTGCCGAATTACAACAAATTTATTTGTTTTGATCTGCTGCTGGTTTATCCGGTTTATCCAGCAAATTGTAAGCATTGTGCCTCAGTATAAGCATAGACTAACTCTAAGACCAGTAGGTCCCATACAAAAACGATTTTTTTCTTGGCTCAGTCAGTACTAGCACATCGTCCCAAGCTCAATAATGCACCCCTTATAATGAACTCACATGAACACACTCTCAAATACTCTGTCAAAATAACACAGCAAATCAAAACAAAGGCGCAAATATGTATAACAAGGTGCTGACTTCAAGGTGTAATTTGGACCAAGGGGTTCTACAACAGTGATCCAATTTCAAATCGCTAGTTGCATATTGATTGTTGGTTAAACTAAGTGGAGCCACACCTTGGAAGCGTGGGACATTCGAGAAATTAGAGGCAAGCAGGCCTCTACAGAGTATTATGGAGACCAGCATACTTTTTGACATTTTGTGGAATCCAGTTATTTACCGAAAATCAGTAAATATTTTCTTACTGATTGTAAATCAGCAACTTATATTAACTGAAGACCAGTAAACTATTTTGCCTGTTGATGGATTGCTGGTAAACAGGAATGAAGCTTTCATGTTTCTTTGTTTATGAGTTCTTTATTTTAGATCCAACTTGATTTCATTGAATGTTTCCGTCAGCTAAACAGGTCAAAACTATGCGCTGAGTACTTTGCAGAATGTAATACTTGGCAAGTTTACACATCTACATCCAACAATACCCAACCGTAAGTGTAATAACAAAATGTAAATTGATGTACATACAACGTGAAGGGTCATCCACAATTGATACGTTGCGAATGCGTTGACGTAAATTTGACAGAAATCCTATGGGAAAACTGTAAAATTCACGCAAACGTATCCGCAACGTATCAATTGTGGGCCAGCCATGAGATAAGCGTGCATCCGCATTGGGAAACATTATTTCTAGGATTTTTTTTCAAAAGGGCGAATCTAACAATGAGAGGCTCTCTCCCCTCTCGCTCTCATTCATTTATTACAGCGCCATTATAAATCGGCAGTCCTATAAATGCATCATAAGATTGGATAAATTTTCAATAATAAATTGAAAAACGCTCCCTAAAATGAAATGTATTGCTCGTTAAATTCAACAAAATATAACCATAAAATATATGAAATGTTCCATAGACATGTGACAACAGCTCCACAGAATAATTAAAATTGAGCATTGGAAACCGGGATATGTTCATTAATGATAGATACAATGCTAAATCTATTATGTACAATCTGACAGTGATCCAGTTGAAAAGTAACCTTAAGCTTCAATTAATGTACCATACAAGATCAAGGTACTTTTCATCATCCGTATGGTACACTAATTGATGCTTAAGGTTACTTTTCAAGTAAACCATTGTCAGATTATACATGATGTATTTAGCATTGCATCTATCATTAATGAACATATCCGGGTTTCCAATGCTCAATTTTCATTATTCTATGGAGCTGTTTTCACATGTCTATTGAACATTTCATATACTTTATGGTTATATTTTGTTGAATTTAACGAGCAATTTTAGGGAGCATTTTTCAATTTGTTAATGAAAATTAGTCCAATCTTATGACGCATATACCATTTTGCCATTATGAATCTTTTGAGGGATTCTTTAGTACAGATAGAAACACAACAGTGCTGGCTACCATACTCTACAAATAGTTGAATGGAAAACGTAACGCTGAATCGAATATGAATGAAAGAGAGAGTAATCAAAGAGAGTCTCTTAATTGCAGATTCGCCCTAATGAAAAAAAGCCCTAGATTTATCCTGCGGATTTATACAATGTTAGAAGCGCACTACTTTTTTTTACTTTAAATTTGTTCCATCCATTCATAAAATAATTAAAAAGCTCAGTTAAATGGATGATAAATAAGCCAAAAATGTGTTTGTATTTATAAGAAAAAGAAAAGAAAATAAAACATTTACTGTGCTGTATTTTCAGCAATAGGGAACGTCCATTAATTACGTCACGTAAAAATTGACTTTTTACAACTTTTTTGTTCGCTTTGTTTCTTCCACTTCAGTCGGTATGGTTATAACCATAGAATATATTCTTAACTCCCAGACAAAAATATCATTTTGCTTCCTTCTATTTTATATAACCCCAAAATTTAACCTGAGAATCTCAAGGGATATCAGCGCGAAGCTAATCACCGAAGCACTTTTGAAGTCACCGATGAAGAAGGATTTCTCAAGTTTACCTATCAGTACAAACCAAAATATGTTGCACGACGATTTAAACACCATGCTTGGACACGTTAAGTCCCCATACTTTGCCATTGTATAGTATTTCTTTCAATCCTTATTTCACTTTTACTCAACAGCATTTTCTTCAAAAAATGTATCAAATTGCTAGGAGGAGACATTCTTGGTGTTATGGCCCATAGTGCTCCATTGGCAGCTGACACATACAAACAGGTTCACATTCTGTGTTGAAATAAGCCAAGGCTACGGACGAATGAAGACGACCTCCGGAAATGCTGTTACTGACAGTGAGTATCTAATATCATTCTTCAGTGAAACCATGTTTATGTTAGTAGGAAAACTCCCAGAACTTCCAGCTGTTGATGTTACAATGAAAACCTTTTTTTCAGAATGATTACAATCTTGTGGGATCACCACCGACATCATCAAATCCTACCCGCAAGAGGAGATCCTCGTGGAGGAGCGACTGCAAGACGGAGGAGGACTTTTTCAAAGAAGACGGCTAATGGTAGTTCCGAACAGGCGATATCGAAGAAAGATTTTCAGGATTTTCGGAAATCCTGTACGATTCCTACATGCATTATTTAAAATGGAGAATAAATTTAGTGTTCTCGTCACTTATTGAGTTGCGTTGTATTTTTATTGTCATGAATGAAAATTCCAGTAGAATACAATGAAGAATAATATGAAATACATAATTTTACAAATTAATTTGCATACTAACGTATATGTGTATCATACAACTATCAAATAAATTTCATAAGGTTGCACAATGAAACTCATATAATTCTAATAAGTAAATCACTAGGAATGGTTATGACAACAATCATAGCATTCATAAGGTAATGTTATGAAATTCAAACCGTTTCCTTGTGGCTAATTTTCATAAGGATATTAAATGAACTTCAATTCCGTTAAATTCCACTACCGAAAGCTGGCATGTCAAAAGATAAGCTTTCTGTAGTGGAATTTGACGGAATTTGTTCGCGTTTACTAGTGATAGTTTAAAAAAGTGTTTCAGATTTTTTTTACAAAAAGTGATCAAGTGAACTGTTAATTCAAATTTTCCTTGTTTTCCAATTACAATCGTGCTACTAATACACTCGTAAAAGTGTTTTTTTGAAGTGAAGTGAAAACTTTCCCGTTTTCCAGCAATCTTTTTTTTGTGTAATGTGAATATGCGCGCCACCAGTGGCATTAGTACCAACTAAGAAACATTTGAATTGATCGTTAAATGCGTGATCGGTGAAGAAACTGTAAGTTTCGTCTCTTTGTCTGTGCTTTCTCTTCATATATATTTCATTCTAGCAAACATCACTGTCCACTCTTGGGTATGGTGATGAGCGAACATTTCCTTCAGCATCATTTTTGTTTGTTTTTGTTATAGTTATTTTTAATAATGATAAAAATACCGTTTATTATTATTATTTATTTATTTATTTACTAGTCTTCGAAGATATCGTACAGGCAGATGCTATTAACTAATTCTACTCCTAAATCAAGCAAAACAATGCATTAGGTCCTAAGTAACATTGAGAGATTCTCTTCGTCGACTTTCGCTTTGGTTAATAGCTTGTCTATTAAACGATTTGCTGGTGATTTCAACGTATTGGATCACTAATCACACTTTATACTACCGTACTGTATGTTGAAAATAGTTGAACATCTTTTTACATAGCCGAGAGAAAGTCGACAAAGAGAGTCTCTCAATGTTACTTAGGACCTAATGCATTGTTTTGCTTGAAATATTGACTTAGACGTATTAAAATTAAATTGGTCAAAAACTTCGTTAAAAAGACGGCAACAGACATCAAGCGGATTGTTTTGTCCAAAGTGAGTACGGTGAACAGGAATACGAAGAAAATCAGCGCGTCGAGTTCTTCTAGCTGGGACGTTGATGTTAATGTTACTCAACAGTGCCGGGCAGTCTACGTTGTTATTAATGATGTCAAATATAAACAGGCGTTGCAAAAGTACTCTCCTACTAGACAGCGTCGGCAGGTCTATCAAATTACAGCGATGCTCGATAACCTTACACTCTAATCGCTCGATCTAGCATAGAAAGAATATATGAGAAATGCGATTAATATGGGAACAGCTGCCATAATTTTTCCGAAACTACTGCGGTAAAAAGCGATTTAAGTTAAGCAATATTATATCATTGAAAATGCACTCAGAACTTGTTGGTTTTCAAATTTTTATTTCTTCTATTTCTGGTTTATTATTTCTTTTCCCATGGAACGCCTACCGGTAGGCAACAACGTTCGCCTCTCTCCCATTCAACAGCAAGCAGCTGTCTGTCGCCTTCGTGTTCACATCGTTTACTACACTTTCATTCATCAGCATGAATGAAGCCGAACGCCCGGTTGGTTCGACTTTATGTTGCGATGCCGATTCGAACCAGTCGTGTTTTGATCGTCGTCGCGTTCGGTTGGTAATTTTATTGGTCAGAGCTCCAGTCACTCATTGCTACAGTCCACTCAACAGAGAGGATCATCTTACACCTTTCTGCTGGCGGCAACCCATCGTTGTTGCTGATTGTGTGCGTGTGTTGTTGGCAGGCAGTGTGGTTTTACCGTTATTGTTCTCGCTGCTCCTGCAGATCCAGCAAAATTGATTGTAGTAATGTTGATTCAATCGCAAGAACCGATCGTTTGAACCACTACAGGTGAAAAATTCGGCGATTCGCGTTGAACCAGAAGACGCGCGTGTTGGATATACAAGAAGAGAGAAGACGATCGTGTTGGATTCGTTGAAGGAGCAGAACATGACCTAGCTGCACAACACAAATACAACGACACTTCAGTGAGCTACTGGAGAATAATGTATACAATGATCGAGTTTGGCGAGATGACCGGGAGTGTCTAAATTGTAATACGGTTGAAAAATAGTTCTATGCTAGTTCAAATTGGCATTTAAATATTGAAGTGCATCTAACAAAATAAATGTTTGAAGGTTGTCAATAAAACGAAATAAGGGTTGAAATGTGAGCCGTATAAAAAAAGGCTAGAAAGGAGGAAAGTGTAGGTGTGTGTTTTGTGTTGCTGACACTGGCTGGAGGAATTCTTCAACATAAATTTCAGCAGTATGTGAAGCAGGATAGTTTGTTGAGTGAGTGAAAAGTAAGCAACCAGAATCCTACAGGTGTGTGTTTTTGATTCCATCTGTATCCAACCCAGGCTAAGCTGCATTCGAACGTCTGTACCGTGGGAAACGTGAAACGAGGAATAATAATACAGAAAGAAGGAGGGAAAAAAAGTTGTTGAATTACAACGACTACCAACCACCAGTGGATGGTTTTGATCTGTTGTGAATCGCAGAAGAAGGAAATATAAGTTCAAACAGTACATTCTCCTTCGGGTGCACTGTGCAATTTGAAGGAGTGGAAGAAATTTGACTACGACGACGAAAACGGCATCGAATAACGTGGAATTCACTTTGTTTACTTGCGTGGAATGAAATAATGAAGTAAATCGCGGATGTTCGACTCGTAGGACGATAGTGTTTCTGTTTTGTCAGCAGAAAATAAAAGTGATAGAATATTAGAGGTAAGGAAAACATAGAGTTATGTGGTGGAATTGACTCTATATGTTATACTAGGAAAAGGAATAGTAACTCAAGATCCATCCCCCTTAAACTCATCGAGTAAATTGATTGATTTTCCTGCTAAGAAAATCTTTAAAGCCTTCAATATACTGAGCATTTGAGTGAAATGATTGCTGTCTTCCAAATTCTATAAGGACTGCATATAACAAGGAGGGGTCAGTTTATGTCAGTTGGATTCATTTGCTCATAATTTAAACTACATCAATTCTAGTATTCTGTTATGCATCATGTTCTGGTACTCAGCTTCTTAGGCGGCAAATGAAACTAACTGCTAGGGTTTTTTTTTTCTTCATTAGGGCGAATCTAACATTGAGAGACTCTTATTGGCTACTTTCTCTTTCATTCATATTCCAATCACCTTTACGTTTTTCATTCTACAATTTGTAGAGTATGCTAGCCAGAACTGTTGTGTTTCGATCTGTATCAAAGAATTCCTCGAGAGTGTTATAATGGCGCTGTGATGAATGAAAGAGAGAATTTCTCAATGTAAGATTCGCCCTAATGAAAAAATACGCGAGAACTGTACAAAAATGAATATTTCTGGTGGTAATACTTTAATATGTTCGATA
The DNA here is from genome assembly GCA_034211315.2 of Aedes japonicus. Classification (NCBI taxonomy): domain Eukaryota; kingdom Metazoa; phylum Arthropoda; class Insecta; order Diptera; family Culicidae; genus Aedes; species Aedes japonicus. Next base: position 12,929 of record JASCZW010008171.1, read on the forward strand.
ATCCAACCGACAACAGGTTGAACTTGTAGAAATACATGAAACTATATCTCGTGTGAAATATATTCTTAATGTTACAACAAAGTTAATAAAACACCTGGAATTTTATTCATCGGAGGACAGTCTTATATGTTTCGGGAAAATGGTGGTTTAATATCTCCAGATCCTTGATGTATATAAAGTTGTTTCTCTGTAATCTTATTAAGGAAGCTCGAGTTTTTTTTAAATGGATAGAGCTTTGTTCATGACTGTCCCCTTAGGTGAAAGTATTGTGTTCATAAATTTAATCTAAATACTTGGTTGACCGTGGTAAATTTACGTATTTCTGCATTGTTTTTCAGAACGCTGAAATCTATTACATGTTTAAGTTTCGTGTCTGAACAACAATTATTTAGAGACCTAATCATGATCAACATGAAAAAAGGCCACATAATATCTTGCAACAAGCCGTCGTTGGATCGTTTTACACAAACCGAAAGAGAAACGGCACTGGTCGCACAAAGGTAAGCGTGGTTGCCTCTCACCCCTGTGGAACTGGTATAAATTCCAGTCGGTGCTGTTGAGATTTACTGAGACAAAAATCTCTAACCACGTCTTCATTTACCTGAATGTTTCGACATCGTCCGTTCACAACATTCAGAAATAAGACCTGGGACTCCAGGTACATAAGAAACGAAATGTCCATGGAGTTTCCCAGCCTTTGAAAAGAAAAAGGCTCAAAAGAGCGAGTCTTATTCTATTACGCACGCTGGGGAGAAGTTCGTTCTTTCCTGCGAAAGATTATTTGTACTGCAGCAGTCCCACACAGTGCGGCAAATCACTACTCATTTTCATCGATAAAGGCATTAAGGTTAACGCCATTTGAACGCCAACTGAAGTTTGTAGCTGACTTAAGTTGGCCAGTCAAAATCGGTCTTTTAGAGTGTCCGGGGATTAGGTTTTTTAAACAAATGCTTCAACCTCAACAGAGGACCTCTTGTCGTTTTAGGGTGCCCGTCAACTCAAACCTCAGGACGAGTTCAGATAAAATAGAAACACTGCGCTAGTAAACGACGAATCTCGGACTTCTGAAACGAACTAACCCGTATCGCATCAAAAATTAATCAGAAGACATACTTGTATCGAAACAAAAGCACTGGACAGTCATATTCTCATCATAGGTCAAGTTCTTTCCGAACACCAGTATTTAACACACTTTGAGTTTGAAGGATTGAAATTGAGACAACGAAAATCTTCAACAAAACTTAATAATAATGTTTCATGGTAGCTCACCCCTCAAACCTCCTTGAAGATCATGTTTGTCACCTTGTAGTATGTGAGAGGGTTTATCTTATGCAAAAGGTCGCCATGGGAGACCAAGAACATGATCAGCAGGGAAAGCATCATACTCTGCTTTTTTTTAAATTGCCACGTCGTAGTACGTTTATTTAAAGGCACTGAAAGAAGTGTGATACTGGTGGGTTTAGCCGCAATTCACTCTAAGACGAAGCAAGATTAGTAACTTCCATTTAATTCCATCTACCTTTAGTGCTTATCTTGACAGTCGAATATAACCCGACACTGAAGAAGTCTGCGAGTCAAAATACGAGTATCTGTCAAGATAAGCAATAAAGGTAGTTGGAATTTAATGGAAATTATTCATCTTCTCATTTTCTAGTTACAGGTATTCCACTAAACAGCTCCACATTTTCCACATTTGTGAGCAACTTATAATATGTCCTGATATCTCAGGTGCAGAAACTACTACATTCACATATATATTATAATTTAAATGTGCGACAGCCGTGATCAAAGCACTAACTTTAACAACATAGTATTTAGCTGGGGACCAGACCTTTCGAATTGCAGAATGGTCATCGAGAAGTGTTACTTAAGGGAGGATATACAGTTAGAAAGAGAAAAAAAAACTCATTTTTGAAACAAAAAATTCAAGCCGAAGTTTTTACTCAAATTAATCGAAACTTTTTTACAATTATAGGTGTGTCCATGTAGTATACACAAATATTTTTTTCAAATTTTTTTCAACATAATGGCGGCAGTTAGAGTGCGTTGAAAAAGTCTTTGTATTTTGCTTGTGCCGGCTCTCCTGGTCTCAGTTTTGATCTGAAACTTGCCAACTGAAAAAAAAACTACATTAATTACATTTACAGTTAGTAGATGAATTGAAAAAAATGAGTAAAAAAAAATTGCACTTTTGGCGTAATTTTTTTGAAAAGATCTACATTTTTCCATATTTAATCATGATATATTACAATAATTTTTAATTCATATAGAAGGTTATACTATAACTAAGAAATCCTATAAGTTGCAGCTTAATCGATTAATTAGTTTTTGAGTTATCACCGGCATAAACTCCGAAAGTACTGTTTTGAGAAAAACGCGTTGAAAGTTTTAATTATCGATCTGCGCGCAAATAAGGCGTCTTCGAAAACCGATTAAAAGAAACACTTGGAGTTCGAATTTCGAAAAAAAGGTTCCAGGATCGTATTCTACAGAACATTTACTAACTTTTTATGCAACAAAAAAAAATTAATTTTTTGGTCATTCTAATTGTATATCCCCCCTTAAGACAGACGCTGACAAAGAATTTAAGGCTAAGGTTTTATGAAAAGAGTAGAACGTTGAGGGTCCGCTCTATTTCGGTTAGTTTTGCTTTAATAGTCTCTTGAATTAAAGTCATTATTCTAACTTCCCGAAAATCCGCTGCGTGAATGGATGATAGGGTATGTGTCCCTTGACTCAGCCTAATATGCAACAATCGATTACATTTTTCATTGTAACTCATAAAGTATTTGAGCTGGAATCCAAATTTAACTAGCTATACACTTCCTAAGATATGTTTAATAAGCCATCTGGAAAAATGTATCACGAAAAGCTACCCTACTCGTTTAATAAAGTCAGAAACTTTCGAAGGATATGGATGTAATGTTGGTCTATGGGTACCAAATTGGGTCTAATCATGGATGCAAGTTCGTCCCATTTGATTGATTTTCTATAAAATGCAATCTTCGTACGGGTTTCTTCCTGATTTTGTGATTCAAGGCGTTCCCAGCTGTATTCGCTCTACCCAACAAACAATTTCATAAATCAAACTGTACTTAAACTGCTAAAAAACACTTAAGTGATTTTTATGTATGATTTAGCGGTCATTCGACAATCAAAATATTATAATTATGAGTAGAGTCAGATTTTGTTCCTTTATTTTTTGTTAAGATGAGCCATATGAACAACATTCAACCGGAACTCAGACATTTGTATTGTAAATGTTACCAATAACATCAATTTAACTACGCTTTTCATACAACAGGCCAAATTTGGGAACATAGAAAAAAATATGTTCCTAACATTGGGTCCACCGTTTGCTTGTTAAATAATTGTTATTTTACTAATGTGAACTGTTAGTTTATAACATGTAACTATATTCTGTACATCTTAGCTGCATTATTCGGTTTATAGGTTCAATTTTGGCAAATTTAGATCATTCGAAGATCGGTTAGATAATCTGTTCAGCTTAACCAGTAAAGTCATGGTGTCTAAAAAGTCAAGGAAATCGAAAACTACGCGGAAGTGAACTACTATAAATTGATTGATTATGTCTCAATTGCTTTGAAATAAATCGGTCATGCTGATAGCAACATAATTTTGTTGATTATCGAAGAAATAATGACATATTTGGTACATAGGCCGAATCAAGGAGCTAGGCTAACATTACATCCCGTTACCCTAATACAACTAAATCTGAAGAACAGTATTTTTGCAGAAATCCCTGTAGGAAATTTTGCCGATATTTCAGTAGCAATCTCTTGAGGAACTATGAAACAAAAACGTATCCTGTGGAATACTTGAAGATATTATTCAAGTAATTTATAACAAAATATTTCAAAAAAAAATCCATTTTGGGATCTTTAAAATTAAGAATTAAATAGATGAGATTATGGAAATAGTGCAAAAAAAATCTTCTTAGATTTCTTCAACAGGATTCTCTCCCGAATAAGAATCAGGAATAACTTTTAAGTGTTTGTGTTCTTTCATTTGTCTTCCAGGGTTTTCTTTGGAATCTCAAAATAAGAAATTCCACCAAAAATTTCTCCAAAACAAAGTTTTGAAAAACTGCTGATGAAATGCCAGAGGAAACTCCTGAAAGAATCTCTGGAGGAATGCCTCCAAACTCCTGAAGAATACCTATAGGAACACCAGAATGAATATCTCCTGGAATGTCTGAGAACTTTTCATAGTATCGTTGGGAGATTCTATAAAATTTTCTTAAAAACTTATCTCAAAATGATTATGGAGAAATCATTCAGGAGTAAACACACAAACTGATTTTCAGACTGTAACCTGTCACTGTAGTGTCAGTGTTTTTCTATTTTGCTTCATGGGCCCTGGTAATTGGTAAAAGGTTGGATCTTAAAATGTACTCAAAATCTTAAATATCTTGGTTTTTCTAAAAAATCTGCAAGTTTTACGTACAGAAAAAAATGAAAAAAACTCTGTGTCAATCTAGATAAATCTGTGCATGTGCAACTCTGAACGTTGATGGCATAGCCCTGAATTAAGAGAGGCGCGAAAATACAGAACGAAGCAAAATTCAAAAGAGGGAACTGGCCTCAGTTATAAAATCAGACACCAGCAACAAAGCAAAATAATTTTGCAGCTAAAGGGGTGTGGCTTTTTCTGTGTTCATCATGGAATGAAACTAAATGAAATAAAAAATGGAAGAAAGTTCGAACCATTTGTTACCCGTTTTTGAGGACCGAAAAGGGAAAAACATATTTTCAGCCTGTTCATACGGAGATTTGTATGGGAGCAAAAGTAGGTCATTTTTAACCCTTATGTGATCGACAGGGTACCCGGGTTACGAAATTTCATAGTTTACTTTAATACAGGAAGCTGAAATTCAGTGACATCTCAATAATAATTGGAAGGCAACTTTTTGCATAAAAACATTTCGTATAGTTGCAAGGGGGGCTGAAAGGGGGGGATTTCGATTTTTTCACCCCTTAAGTGATCGAGAGGGTACCTGTGTACCCACCAAATTCAAATGATTATAATTCTAGCAATTATAGACCGATTTGATTTCTTTTGGCTCCGTTACATTCCAAAACTCATTCGCTTCAGGAATATAATCAGCAATGACCATTTGAATTCATCTGGTTCCCGTCAATCCAGGTAACCGGGACTGTTGCCGGTACGGAGACACTATTTGGAAACATCTATTGAATTTCCGGGAATGGATGTCAGAGTCTTTGGAATAATTCCTAGAAACTATTTCTATTCTATTGTGAACCATATGCCGACTTGTTCCTGGAACGGCCATTCTGTATCAAGTTCCCGTGGGGGCTCGAGTGACCATGAAAATTTTCAGTAGAAAACTCCAGCAAATGGGTATCAAAAATCATGAAAATTCACTCTGGCCACTCGAGGCCCCACGGGAACCTGTTCTTGGAAGTTGGAAGACAGGTCCCTGGATAAATCATCGGATGCGTACTAAACGTTGAGAAATATCCTACTGGAGAAATTTCATGTGAATTAGTTCATCTGAAGTTCACATCTTCTAATGCAATCATTCCTCTCTTTGTAGAACCGCGTCTCATTGCGTGGTTAACTATTATACATTCTGCTTAGTGCAAAAAAGAACCATAATTGCAGAAACCCACTTTGCTTATCGGTAGTCTTAGATATTAACTATCAGATGTAGGTTATATCCCCCTTGTTACATGCTCTATGTAAATTAAAGTTCCCCTACTTTAAAAAATATGGGCTAGTAACTCATTCGGCGTTCTGCATTATGCAACATTTCATTCATATGTCCTCTTTAATTATACATGCAAATATACAAATGGTGTGAAAATTCCATAATCCAATTATCCAAGAATTTATGAATAGCATTTTTTATCGAGATTCCAGCTTCGGCGTCGCATTTTGCATTGACAGTAGACTTCTTACTTCAGCTTACAGGTTAGGTGATGTAACCCAACGTGGCCAAATTGTTATCGCTATTCCTAAGGAGTGCGTGCTAATGACAAACTACCTTCCAAAATATCTACGCATTGTCTCATGCCGACTAAGATTGCCCCCATTCATCAAACAAACAAAACACCCAGCCAAACTTTAATTATAGCCTCCAATTGCTCAATGCTAAACAAATTTCCCTATCTTCTCTATTCTCTTCGTTTCAGTGTCCAGTGTCTCGGAGGAAGAAAAACCATTCGCAAACATCGCCTATCTCAAGTGCAAGTAATTTATCGTTAGGTGTATGGAGTGAGCTTAAGAGCTTGTAACGGTTCTATTGCGTCTCATTACGAAGTACGTGTTAGTACCGGGTATTCAACAAAAAAAAAGAGCCAGCAACGGAGCATTTGGTGCTGTAGCTTCGGGCAGTGTTATCTATGCTATCGCGTCTGTGGTGAATTTGAGTAAACAACGTACGGAGGATTTCTCAACACCACTCCTCGGTGTGCACCTCTGATAAGATTGATAACGGGTGTGAAACTCATCACCCTTGGTCGACCCACTGAATTGTGAATGCACTGAGGGTGTTTGTGTTTGTGCGCGTGTTTTATCAGCTGCCCAATAAGTTTTTTCGAGTTTTTCGATTCGCGCAAGTTCCGCACAGTATCGTTCAGATTGATTAAACATAAGCGTTGGCAAAAGAAAAAATAATCTCAGCGATGAGTAATCGACAGGAAGGAAAGCGTGCACAATAGTACCGTGCGAAAATGGAAGCTCATGAACGACTACTGGAGCGACTTGATCTACTAGCAACCAGAACAACCACGACGATGGCTCGCTGCGAAGACCGTTATTTGCTCGATGCTGATGATGGTGATTTAATAAGGCAACGGGTTCCGTCGACGAAAACAACAGCGGCTAGAACGACGTCGCAATGTCCGCGGTACGCAACGATGCGTACCGTGCAGTGCCCCAGATCGAGACCCTGCAGGTCACGTCGAGTGTTATCAGTGTGGATGCTGACAGCCGCGATCGCACTGCCTCTACTGCTGTTTACATCGACTAGCAATGCAGGTTTGTACGACTTTATTGAATTAATTTAAATTTATTTCAGAAATCAACGAAACGTTCTTATCTACTCTTGAAGGATACCTGATCAGGCTACTCTTACATAAATGTTCGAATCTTTCGCGCCCCCCATGTGTGTTTGTCTGTATCCAGTCGCTTTATGAAAAGCGGTTCGCCTTGAACTACATATCCGAGCAACGTTACAATTCAAAAGGTGAGCGTGATTGATGGCATGGCAACGTTAATTGTTCGGTGAGCCCTTCCCTGCCACCGTTTAGCGTATGGTTTCCTAATTTGTGAAATACTTTGCCATCTCGGTTGTCAGATATGGTCCAACGCAATGCAAGAGTGGCAAGAGCAAAGGGTACACTTTCAGTGACAAGACAAACACTCCTGCTTCCAGATACAAAGCATAAATCATATTCAAAACATCTGCTTTCTCTCATCCTGCATGAAGATTACTCTCGGCATATATGTGTGTGAGTATGCGGGACACATATGAGCATCTTCAGGTCGTCTGACAAAAAAGATTCTGATGTAACTGCCAACCGGTCTGCTTTCTTCCTTGGCAACGAACAAACCTTGATGTCAAAAATGTACAAGAAACGATTCTTTTTCGGTGAAAGTAAACAGACGTTACACTTCTGAGCCGCATCATGCCATGCATCATGGGCTGTTTTTGTGCATTTATGATATGATATTCCCATTTCTTTTTTGGGTTCTCTTGTACGAGATGGTGCCAAGCTAAAAACCTTTGTTCTTTTATCTGTAATGGGAGAAACATTTGATTCAGTTTTCCGTAGACTTTTGCCTTCCAGTATGCCATAAAGGAGAAAATGGGAAAATAAAAAGGTTTGACCAGTTTTGGTCGTCTTTCGTCGGGTTTGGCAATGTGTGGACTAATTGGTTTCGTTTGGGAAAGTTTTAATATGTAGGTGACAATGATAAGTTGAGAGGTTTTCTGGTGAGTCTGAAATTTACGGGACTTCATTAGGGGTTATATGAACGCCTGACACCGTTACATTTCTTGACGTTTTCAATATGTGCATTCAAAGCGGTTCGTGTAAAATATACGGGAAGGGATTTATTACGACCTCCATCATCTTAATATTTTGAAGACGCAAATCTCAATTTCTACAATAGATAAGGATTAGTGAAACATCAATATATCAGTAAGTGTAGTGTGCACTAGAGCGTCCAAAAGTTAAGTTCTCGAAATTGTGTTGCTCAACTCTAGATTGCTAGGTGAGTCTATAAGAACCATTCAATATATGAAAATATATTGAAATAATCTTTAGAGGTTATAGGCATCGATTTTCTGAAAATATTAATTACTTTCGATTTGTTTTTCAATAATGTGTTGTTTAGTAGTTGCAGAATATCCGAATTATATCACACAAATATAATACTATTGAATCGAAGTCTAAGATCCCAAGGACAAAGTTTGTATTTGATACGTGTTGATAACCTTAATTTTCATGTTCGTTTTAAAATTTGTTTGCTGAAATTTGTAGAACTAATGAACTGATGAGAATTGAGCATCATATTTCTCTCAATACGTTAACCAGATCGTTTATTTGAAAAGCTCAGTTAGCTTTATGGAGCCGAATATTTCTGCCAATATGAATTATTAGGTTTCTTTATTAAAGAGACTTTCAGCCTGTGGCTGGTTCAACTCCGCCAGTCGAAAAGTCTGGACCTAAAATATTAGAAGGCGCGAGGCCGGCGCTGGCATTGCCTTAGTTTGAGATCACAAGTTATTACACATTGAGGATGTAATCTAGTGTCAAGCATCACCTTTTGGTTATATATGCTGATTTGGCAATAACGGAGTACACACCCAGATTTTTTTACAGAAATCTGTAAAATTTTACCGAATTCTCAACAGCCGAACGTTCACTAATCCAATTTAACGGATTTCGGTGTAATTTTACAGTTATCTGTAAAAAAAATTAACGGAATTTACCGCACGTTTAGTTATTCAGAAATCGGTAACATTGTACAGATTTCTGTAAAAAAATCTAAGTGTGTAGCAACCTTGGGTGGTCAATCATGCTCAAGCTCATACTCCAAATTTCCACTGTTCCTATAACAACTATATAACTGGGATTAAGGGGGTTGCCTAAGGCAGTCGAAGGATTTTTTAACTAGACAAGGATTCGTGGAGTCGCCAGTCCCTTGTCATGTAAAGACACCTGACCCTCTGTCCTTAGTCTTCCGAAGGTCCTCATTGAGATCGACCGACCCTGCTACAACACACCATCGGTCAGGATATTCTCTCAGGGCAACCTGCTCTGGATAGTCCTGCAGATGTAGATAATCCTTTCACGGATGGTGAGTGTCATCATCACATCTTTGGGACAAAAATGCAATGAATTTTTCCATTTTTTAAATTGCAACAGAAAGTGATTCCAAGTTAGCATGAGCATGAGCATGATTGACCGCCCACGGATGCTATTCCATTATTGCCAGATCAGCTGTATTTATACAAAGAACCAACAGATGTGTTTGGAGCTAACATACATCCTCAATGTGTAAAAATTGGTGACCCATTATGAAGCAATACCGGCGCCAGCCGTGACCAAATGCTGGTCAAGTAGGGAATGGGAAGGAACGTGTTGATGTGATACTCGTTTTGAAGGCAGTCGAGAAATCCCCTGCACTTCCACGAGAAATCACTTGGACGAGAACAGAAAGTGATTTCAAGTAAAGAGAAACTAATTAATGAATTATGAGTCACTCAGTCAGCTTAGTGGCCGATTTGGCCTAACGGCTCATTCGGCCTAATGAACCATTTGGCCTAATGACTCATCACTTTCAAATTTGAATACATTATTCGGCTAATGGTTTGTGATTGAATGGTTAACAGAGTGTTTTTTAATAAATCGGAAAGGCCTTCTTAAAGGTTACTTAAGAATTCGTTTGTCCCGAACTAGTGACCTGAAATTGAGTGTAAATGTATCATGCTTCATAGTAGAGCTTGAGGCATCAAAAAGTTCAAACTTAGTCTCCCTGAAAGCACTTGAACCACCTGACGTGTACTGGTTATGAGCTTCATGAATGATTGAGGATCGAGAATCGATGATTGAGCGAGCATATTTTGCTATTAATGAAGGTTGGTTGCAAGTTGCCTTCGTCTAATCCTCTATTTCCTTCGGACTATCATTGAGATCATCTTTTGAAAGCTTCCCCCGATAAGCTGATTATAAAGTTCCGGAAAAATACTTTTTCTGTACACGTTACTTATTAAACGTATTCACTTATTCAAAACAAACGAATTCTTAATCAATGATCTTACAAGGTCTCACTGGTCTTGTTAATAACACTCTGTAAACCCTTTCATCGCAAAATATAGGCCACCTATACAAATCAATGTCAATGTGTTTTCTCTTTTGCCAGGTAGTCTACACATTTGAGAAAAACGGTTTCTAAACATTATGTGTAAAGCTTAACCCTGATACGCCTTTTTAAAAAAACCCATATTCGGCTCCGCCTTGCGTTTGCGCCTTCCAAATAAAAAAAATGGATAAAATGTTAACCGAAGTATGATGCTCGATGCAATATTTGGGTACAGAATGACATGAAATTATTCATAGAAGAAGAATCTGATAGGTGTATTATAAACCACCGCAAAGAAATACAAGTTCAAATAATAATGGAAAAAAAATTGTGCAAATTTACAGTTTTTCCGAACTTATAACAGATTTTGTTGGAACTTCGGTCCTTTGGTATTAATATGCTTGAAATCGAATACATTCAAACTATTTTAAACACATTATTTAAAATTGTGTCAAATTAGTTTCTTTTTCAAAAACTCCATGCCTGCAACATCTAAACATTAATTTAGAAAGCTTTCCCTGATTCTCTGCCAAACAAGATACTTTCCTCCAAACTTTTCAAGGCTTATGGTTGTCTTGGATTTTGGAAGAGTTTTTCCTTCTAGTTTTTTGCAGTATTGCGATGCCGGAAGTGTTGCAATATCCGACTTAACGTATGTTTGATCGTCAAGAATTAGATGGACAGATGGTTTTTTATTCGAGAAAATTATAATGCTTTCGAGTACGAATTTTTATCACGCCAGTCTGCGTTTCTGATGGCTTTTGTGTTTTTCAATTTTGCTCACTCTACAAGACTATAATTAAATAGATATTTTCCCAATGGAAATTTGTTTGAATTCCCATAACATCGAATCATTTTTTTCATTCTTTGGCGAGTCTCACAGTTAAACTTGTTCAATGATTTCAGTCTCTTTCAAGTTTGCACTTAATCGAGTTAATATTATTACTTCATAAAAAAATCGTGGGTCAAATGTCAAGCCGATCCTCAATATCAAAGATCACAAATCCCTAGTAACAATTAGAGTTTAACTGGTCTTTTAAGCATCATGATTCGGACTTGTAGGATGCTTTAAAACCGCGATAAAACAAAAAATATTGCATTGTATACACAGGTGGCTAACAGAAGAAGGTATTTTAACTGTTTCCCAAAACTTGTTTAGTTCGGTTTATAAGTACTCAATCACGTTAGCTTTATGGAGTCGTTATGCATTGATTACTCAATATGAACTGGAGTTTATGAATGTGTAATGTGTTATGTGTGGCTCTTTCAGTTTTAAGAGAATCCATTTGTTTACTGAATAAAGAAAATGCATCCATAAGATTAGGTGTGAAACTAATTTCCTATTCAATGAACATGTTGAACATGACGTCGAAACTCCACACGGTGACATTTTAACATATTGGTATGCTAGAAAAAGTTGTACGCAACAATTTGAGCAGTAATTTTTCGAAATGACACATGATGTTTGCATAAGAACTAAAATGTCCCTACTGTCAAGGTCTTTATTAATTTCTTTATTAAAATCTATAATCTTTAAGAAAAGTTGATCATTATAACAAGGGATGGTCTTTGCATAAATGTCTCTCTAAATTTGTTGTTTTAAAGGTGACTTAAAAGCCATCCTCTAGCTAGTACTTTAGCATGTCTACGAAAATTTTTTAATCGCTTATTATTGAGAACCATCTGCCAAAACTGGAATTATTGTTGAAAGAGCAGACAAGGGCAGCTAAAATTTCTTTTAGTGTGCTTTGAATACTCTGTATAACAAGTCAAGATCAGATTCAAACACTTCTAAAGGGCGATACGGTCAAAATTTGGTCAATATCAACTTGACGTATTTCTTTCAATTTTGCATTTAAAAAACCTGAACACCCCTCATTTTGAAGGTGTGTGTGTGTAGAATGTTGCTCCTATTTTGATTTTGGAATTCACTCTTCAGTTGTCAAAATGCCGTCCAAGCAAGAAGAGCAGCGTATCAAAATTTTGCTCGCGCATCGCGAAAATCCGAGCTACTCGCACGCAAAGTTGGCAAAATCGCTAAAAGTTGCCAAATCAACCGTTACAAATTTAATTAAAGTGTTTGGTGAACGTTTGTCGACAGCCAGGAAGTCTGGATCGGGGGGAAATCGAAAACCGGAAGCCGCTGAGACGACAAAGAGAGTTGCCGGTAGTTTCAAGCGAAACCCTAACCTATCTCTCCGAGATGCCGCAAATAAGCTGGGTGTATCGTCTACAACCGTGCATCGAGCCAAAAAACGAGCCGGACTATCGACTTACAAGAAGGTAGTGACTCCAAATCGCGATGATAAACAAAATACGACGGCCAAAGCGCGATCCCGGAGGCTGTACACGACGATGCTGACGAAGTTTGACTGCGTGGTAATGGACGACGAAACCTACGTCAAAGCCAACTACAAGCAGCTTCCGGGACAGGAGTTTTATACGGCAAAAGGAAGGGGAAAGGTAGCAGATATTTTCAAGCACACGAAACTGTCAAAGTTCGCAAAGAAATATCTGGTTTGGCAAGCCATCTGTACCTGTGGCTTGAAAAGCAGCATTTTCATAGCTTCCGGGACTGTCAACCAAGAAATTTACGTGAAAGAGTGTTTGAATAAACGTCTGCTGCCTTTCCTGAAGAAACACGGTTGTTCCGTACTGTTTTGGCCGGATTTGGCATCTTGCCATTACGGTAAAAAGGCCATGGAGTGGTACGCCGCCAACAACGTGCAGGTGGTTCCCAAGGACAAGAACCCTCCCAACACGCCAGAGCTCCGCCCAATTGAGAAATACTGGGCTATTGTCAAGCGGAACCTAAAGAAGACCAAAAAAACTGCTAAGGACGAGCAGCAGTTCAAGGCAAACTGGCTTTCTGCGGCGAAGAATGTGGACAAGGTGGCTGTACAAAATCTGATGGCAGGGGTCAAGCGTAAGGCCCGGCAATTCGGATTTGGAAAAGCGGAAGCCTAACTGAATATTTTTCCTGAATTTTATACTAATTGAACTTGAAAAAGAAATTTAATTTGATTTTTTAAATAAACGATTTCACCGATTTACACGCGTTTTCCCTTGACCAAATTTTGACCGTATCACCCTTTATTTTCATTATTAATGTTATATAACACACTACAATAATTTTTAATCATATGCTTTAATTTAGGACATTTCAATTTTCACTCAGAAAATGTTGAGAATAGAGTAATTGAAAATTAGTTCGGTATGCTAGTAATGGTTTGAGAAATTGTATCCTATCTATATCTTTAACCTGCATATAAGAACATAGACAGTTTTCGAAAGGAATTGGAAAAAAATACTACGAAAAATAAATCCCTGAAACAAATATTCCTGAAACCTTACATTTATTGGAAACAAACTATGTTGGGATGCTCTTTTTTTGGCTTTTTTGCATCTGCTTTCGAATTCCTGGAAGGATTTGGCCGCAACATTGAACTCCCCATTCTTCGCACGACCCGAGTAAAAGAATAGAAGCTACGACATATATTTCTCACTGCTTATCAGCCGGAGAACCTTCTTCTGGAACTTGGCGTGTGAAACATACTCGACCTCGCTGCTTAACTCTTCGATCGCGGACGTGAGATATCCGGTCCGCTGTCTGTCGTTGCCGTCAGGGTCAGATATGTCTCATCTCTCATCATCACTACCATCCATTGTTTTCAGCCGTTGCTTCTGAGACAACCTGCGCTTCTGCATGACGATGTCCACCGACCTGTCGGCCCAAGGCACCGATAGATTTCGCCATCTTCCCCTTGGTTTTACGATTAAGCTTCTGTTGAACTTTCCGGTCGCATAGGACCGTCGGATCCAGGCTTCCTATCTGTTGTTTTTCCTGATACCGCTACCTTGTTTATGCCGAATCGACTGTATCCCATCGAAACGAAGTACCGATGGTAGATTGCTTTGCCCAGGATACAGGCGGTAGTAAGAACACAGTTTTTCTTTCGCCAAGGCTTCTACGAAACAACTGATATCGCTGCGAAATTTTAACTGTAAAGAATACACAGAAAAAAAGTGTTCCCGAAAATGAAAATGGACCGTGGTCAAGTTCACGTTTTCGGGATTTTTCCTTTTAAACGTTATTTAGCTCATGATTACGTGATTCAGTTCACGGTGTATTTTTGCTTGTTTTCGAATTCATGACTGCAGTTCACGGATCTAGGCACGGATGTTTTTTCCGTGTAGGAGTAATATGATTGACAATGTGTAGATGAATTTACACCAGGTGGCAGGAAAATCTGATGGATCAAACAGTAACACATATACATTGCTCGTTCTTCACAAGGTTTTACTTTTCTCAGATAAAAACAAGATATCATAAGTGCCAAAAATGTTATGCAAATTTCAAAACTTGAATGATGTACTTGGAATTTTAAGAGTCATAATATGCGTATGTAGAAAATATATCCACTTGATTGTTACTGAGAAAAATCAAAATATTTGATATGTATTAATATCTGACTGGTCCTGGAAAAGCTGAAAACAGAGTGGATCATTCCAATATCAAAGACCAAATTTCAAAGAGTGATTTTATTTTATGAGACATACTGTTAAAATTGTCTTTATACTGTCCTAGTTACATTTCAAAGATAGCGATTGCAGTGATCGAAGATCCCGGTTTGATTGTTTTTGAAATAAATGGCTTATTTAATCATAATAGCATTAAACAAAATATTTAAATACACACTAATGATTTTTTTTTCTTGTTCCACTTTTATTATGAATACGGGGATACGTTCCACTTTTACTATAAAACCGTGTAAAAAAAGACTGAATAGAGTTGATAAAGTCACATGCTTAAACATTTTAAATTGCTTCGATTTTGTTTGCATGTGTTAAGTTTCCATGCAATGGCCAAAATACATTTCTTTTTTCTTTTTTTTTTTAAAGACCGTGCGTTTTGTAGTTGCTACTCCGTTACCGATCAGAACTAGTTTAATTTCACAGAGAACCACATAGATGGAGCATGCAGTAAATCAACCCTTAATCTGCATTTCAAATGCTATAAGCATTATATTGGCATTATATCAGCATCTTGAGTGCTATCTGTTGTAAAGTTGAATTTTAAATGCCATTTAAATGCTTGTAGCCTGTAATAAGCATTTCGAATGCAAAATAGCATTAATGAAGCATTATCATAGCGTTGCAGTAAAGCAGCCGTATATTGGGCCAAAAGCGGCATTTGTGTTGCATTTACGGCAACTTAAATGCTTGATAGGCTGCCGTACAGACGCTTTGGAACTGCTTATTGGTTACCTGGGTAGTTCGTTCTATTTATAGATCAGTACCGGCGCTGGCCACGTCCTCACGGTCATTTGGGGAGGGAGGAAGGATGATTAGTTTGACAATCGTTGGTTAGAAACCGTGTTTACCTCTGCGTCTCCACAATTGTCAAGGAAAGGATAGATTTGTGTTAGTGAGGCATGTTATTTATAGATCATGGATTCACTGTGGTAAGTGATGCTGTCAATGATAGACTGCTTTTTTTCTTTTATTTCTAGTGGTGATAGAAAGAGGCAAGTGACAAATAGCAAGGAAGGGGACGGGCCTAGAATTGAACTCCCTTCCATCTGCTCAGTAAGCAGAACGGGTAATCACTGAGCTACGCAGCCACGTCAAAATTACAGTTTTTAAAATTTTGAGTATTTACACCAAAAATTGTGAAGTTTTTGAAAGAATGCCATATGATTTCTTTTTTCCCAAAACGTAAAATGTGATTCGAATTAGGTCGATAAGTTGATCCGTTCTGGAGTTATCGCCAAAAACAAACCGTGTAAAAAAAGACCTTAGTATAATCCTAAACTGCTTACAAGCGCATGCCAGTCTTTTATGAATATGAAAGCTGAAGTTCATGAATTCAATTTTAATGTAAATGTAATGCTGAAATGTTGAAAAACAAATTGAGCCTTTGATGCTTGTCACGTTGCGCCAGGCTCTTGAGGTAAACAGTTTTGGAATGCAAAGATGATTCCAAAGTTCGCTAAAATTCTTAATTAAATGAGAACGGAAAATAATTTGATATGATTAACTGTTATGGGTATAGAAATTGATTTATTGGTAAACGATCTTCAGTCGCAACTTCTTACTTCGCTATTGTCAAAATGACAACATTGCCCAGGCTACGCAAACCAGCGTCTCCATGTTTCAACTGGCTGTCTTTTGTGATCTTATGACTCGTGGAGGCGTAAAAAGGTTTGGTAAAAAGTTGCTTGCGATGTTGCGTGCAATGCTTCAACA
The DNA here is from genome assembly GCA_034211315.2 of Aedes japonicus. Lineage (NCBI taxonomy): Eukaryota > Metazoa > Arthropoda > Insecta > Diptera > Culicidae > Aedes > Aedes japonicus. The sequence goes on from JASCZW010008171.1 coordinate 29,534, forward strand.
TGGCTTGTATATGCCATCAAACTGTTTTCTGTTTTCTGTGGATTGTTTGTTTTTGTGCATGTAGTAGGAAGCTAGCTGTTAAAACTAATGTTAAAACGTAATGTTAATGCACTTAACTTATAATTCGAGAAGTTCGACTAAGTCGGAGGTTTGATCTTGTACATAGTGTTTCTATGAGTAAAAATATGAAGAAGTACATAGTTCAGTCTGCATCTACCATCTATGCCATGAAATATGCAGAGGACAACATTCTAAAAAAAATAGCCAACAAGGAGGAATGTGTAAACAACTTAACTGATATTCCGTGAAGTCAATTAAACATGTTTTGGTTTTTAATTTATAGAAAAACGAAAGCGTTTCGAGAATGCTCGATACCCACGAAGCTCTCTACATCTGTTTTTTTTTTTTGCAAAAATGACAGCACCAACGACTGATAAGCCAGAAATACTACAAGTTCAAGTAGTAGAATCTCTTACCAGATGATTGGAACAGGGGAACTCGGAAGTCGTGGTTATGTGGAAAAACACAAAACACAACAGTATTCGTTTACTGAAAATTGCTTCGATGTAAAGTAACTTCGATATAATGCAACGAAAAAAAAAACTTACTTTACATCGAGATATGACTGTAGTAACAATTATCGTGAAGCAAATCTTCTATTACACTGAACATATTGTTGCATAAATTTGCTTCTGTTCGTTTGCATGATTTTCGTACATAAAACACATGCTTTATAAATTATAATCTCTTTCGGATTAGCCAATCACCGTTGCTGTCAGGGAGGGCTAAAATGATTTGTTTGACTCCACATAAATGAAAAAGTGTCAAACAGTTTTGGTCAAAATCTGTGATTTCATGCCATAGCTTATTTCATCTACATTTCGTCTAACAATATTGACATATGTAACGCGCCAAACGAAAGGACTGGAGACGGGTCAGGAGATCAAAACGCTCGAATAGCTGCAAGGCTGCACAAAGTTCCTTCAAAAGAACATTCAAATGGTCTTGGCAGCTTTAAAAATGAGGACGGTAGTTTTACAGTCGATTGTTCCGAAACTTTGGAAGTAATGGTGAGAATTCACTTTCCGCGGTCAACATCTGTATTTGCTGAAGAACAGGAATTAGATGAGGTAGGACGCTCATGGTAAGCAGATGCTTATTTTAAAGCTAGTGAAATTTTCACGCCATCTAGAGTTGAATGGACATCGAGTTCTTTTCAACCTTTAAAATCAGCTGGGAGAAATGAAATTTGCCCAGCACTGCTCCAGCAGGGAGCTGATTGAATTGATCAAAGTTAGTGTTACTCTGAGTTATTTACCAGAAGCATGCACAAAAGTTCGAGTTGTCTTTATTCTAAAACCGGGAAAAAATGATAATATGACTTCTAAATCTCTTAGACCTACCAGATCTCTGATCTAGTAAAAACAATGGAAAAAAATTGTGGACGACTTAATTAAGTCAACAAGCTTAATAGAGTCTCCCTTGAGCAAAAACCAATTTGCCTACCAATCAGGAAAATCTACCATAACGGCGCTAAAATCTCTAGTTAATAAAATCGAGAAATCGTTTCAAGCCAAAGAAATAGCTTTGGTAGCTTTTGAAAAAGCATTCGACAATGCATCCTATAGCTCAATGCGCTCCGCAATAGAAGCAAGGGATAACTGTATTATCGAATGGAAAATGGCGAGCTTAAAGACCGAGAAATGTCTGCCGACTAACTAACTATTAGATCGACTAAAAGCTGTTCTCAAGGAGGAGTCCTTACGCCCTTACTGTGGTCCTTAGTAGTAGACCAACTTCTTAAAATACTAGCAGAGCTAGGGTACAAGGTGATTAATTTTGCTGACGATTTAGCTATAATAAATCGTGGGAAGTTGGATGACACGATATCTAGGCGGTTACAAACTGCGCTCAAGGAAGGAGCTAAATATCTTGGTGTTATTTCGGATAAAAACAAACAACTGAAATTTTCATCTAGACAAGGTTATCACTAAGGCAACAAATGTCCTATGGGTATATAGTAAAGCAGTGGGTAAAACATGGGGACTACCAAAAACTGTTCATTGAATTAATTTTGCAATAGTTTTCCCGAAAACTACGTATGCTTCGCTTATATTGTGGCCTAAACTTAATGAGGTAACCACTCAAGTGAAGCTTAGTAAACTACAGAGGCTTCCCTATAGAAAGTTTGTATCAAAAAGAGTGTTGTAGAACACTTTTGGAGTCAAGTTTTTGTTTAATCAACCACATCACTACTTCAATTGTAGTAGGCTCCGCTATCTGGGAAGGTTTGGTGAAAAGTTGCTTGTGATGTTGCGTGCAATGCTCCAACATGGTTTGTATATGCCGTCAAAAGCTGTTTTCTGTGAATTCTTTGTTTTTATGTATATAGTAGGAAGCTAGCTATTTAAACTTCCTTATTATTGCACAACTCATAATTCAAGAAGGTCGACTAAGTCGAAGGATTTTTGAAAAATGGATCGTGTGTCACCTAAGCATGACAAAAAATGACAAAATAATGAAGAAGTACAAAGTTTGGTCTGCATCCGTCTATGCCATGCAAAGGACAACTTTCTAAAACAAAAACTGATCAACTAGGAAGAATGTGTAAGAAACTAAAATGATATTCCTTGAAAACAACATGTTTTGTATTGAATTAATAGCGAAACGAAAGCGTTCCAAGATTTCTCAATACTCACATGTTGACGAAGCTCTCTACATCTGGTTTTTGCAGAAATGCTACAAACTCATGCAAAAAAAAAAATTCATCAACCAAATGGTTGGAATAGGGGAATTCGGAAGCCGTGGTAATGTGGAAAAAAATAACAAAACCCAACGGCATTCGCTTTCTGAAAATCAATCTTTTTCAAAAGATCATCAACAAGAACATATGTAGAGAGAAACGCTACCCTAGCAGCACACTTGTGGCAAATCAGTTAAAGTTACTTGCATGCAACTCAATTAAGTCACAATCAAGTTACTGATTACCAATAATGTAATTTCTGTGTTGTTTGGGAAATCAACAAAGATTGGATCACGTTCATGCCTTGCAACAACATGGATGGGTCGCTCAAATTACCATTAATGTTGATTGAAAAGTCTCACAGACCTCGAGCATTCAAACACCTTTAGGAGTTGCCTGTATACTACAGGGCATCCAAAAGTGCCAAGTGGATGGCAAAGGAGCTCTTTAAAGAACAGTTTTTTGGGGAATTCATTACGGAAGTGACCACCTTTCTCAAGTCAAAAGGGCTACCCCTAAGAGCCGCTCATTACAAGCAGATGAGCTAAAAACTGCCGATGGATCAATTTTTACCATCTTTCTCCCGCCGTTCTTCAACCGATAAATCAGAATATCATTCAGATGTTTAAGACGCGCTACAGGCATCTGATGATGCAGGAAATTCAAATTCGTGGAGGAGAATTTGACGAGTGCATGAAGAAGATCAACATAAAGGACTTAATCTTTTGGGTCGCTCAAGCGTGGGAGGTAGTTCCAGCTGAATCAATTCGCAGATCTTGGAACATGCTTGACAATGTACGTGAAATCGAGGATAAATATGATGTACCGCTATCGGTCGTAAGAGACACGATGAGAAGATAGCACAGACCAAAAAAATCGACGAGGAGTATGCCGATTTCGAAACGCTGACCGATGATGAGATCATCGCAAGTGTTTTTCACGAAGATGATGAAGATATTTCATATGACGGTGAGGACACAAAGCAGTTAATGTCAACGCACAAAGAAGCATCACAATCTTCGAGTTTTGCAGATGATGACGAATATGTAAACGTGTCGGATTAAGCAATCCTAAATGGATTCGATCTTTTAATCAGATACGCGTAAGAGAACAACTGGCCACTGACTACACAGTTCTCGCTGCGGCAGATAGGAAGTTGTTTATGTGCTTTAACACATCTATCATAACTACAATCGAAAATTGATGCTTACTGGCAACCATGGACCATTTTGACTTTTTATTCGCGCACATAGTGGTTGAGAGATTTACCCCCTGGGTAGTCTGGAATAAGCTGAAATCAAAAGTTGGTTCACCTTTATTCATGCAATATTAAAATAATACTGGTAAGAGTAATATTCTAAGATAAAAAGATAATATGAGAAAAATTATATTAAAAAAAATTAAAAAAATTGAAGAAACAATAAAAATTAATATTAAAATTTATTGGAAGAAATTGAAAAAAATATGTGTAAGAAGGGTTGGAACACCCTGCTGGGTGAATAACATTGATTTTGCGTTAATTCTTTTAAAGAAAAAAAGCTACAACAAACATTCTTGGAAAAAAAATTTTGCTTCGATATAACGTAACTTCGATATAACGTAACGAAAATAAAAATTGAGTTACGTTATATCGAGGTATGACTGTATACTGAAATTAAACTACCCAAACTGACGAATCACCCAATATCTCTAAAACCGAAACGAATCGTCCATCAACTCGATCAGACAATACATGTTTCATCCTAACCACATTTCTCTAGCCTCAGCTCAATCTTCATCAATCTTGCCTCTTCCTCGGTCATTTAGCAGATAAATATCTCCATTCCTTTTCCCCCTCTTCAACCTAACTCGGGGGAAGGTGACGAACTGATAAAATTCAACCGTTCAATTACACCGAACCAGCACCGGCATTAACAGACTGCAGCACATAGGAAGCCAGCAATCACCGATTTCAAATGGCTATAGCAAGCCGGAAATTACTGTCACTTTCGATGCAATTAGAGAGGGAGAACCATTTTCAAGTGGTGAGGCAAAAAACCAGACCGATCTTTTCCCAAAAAAAAAAAACGAAATAAGTAAATGAATGGACGACGACGACGAGGAAGGGTCTTTTGTTTTGATCGGGAATTTGTGAACCCATTAGGGCGGTGTTTCCCTCTATCCCTACATACCTTTTTCGTTTGGGTTCGATGAAAGGAACCAGCTGCGATGCCATTTGCTTGAGATGCTTCTTACTTTAGCATCCTCTTTCCTCGCAAAGCGAGTGCAGAAGGTCGATCGTGTAATCTCTTCGGATGGTGTTTGGAGTTTGGACATTTTCGGTCCGATCCAAGGTGTGATCGATTTAAATTAACATGGCTGATTTCCAAAGTGACCTTCTTAGTCGGAGTCTGAAAGCATCGCACCATTCGCAGCGTTCGTCGTTCGGGGCTGCTCCGATGGACGATGGACGAAAGAAAATAGCCAATTTATCGAACAAGAAATTGAGGTAATAATCAAAATGAATGATGATAGAGAATAGGAGGAAGCCATTCAAACACAACAACGATGAGAAACGAGCTGCTAACCGAAGAAGAGAACTTGGAAGAAAAAGCATGTAAGATGATGCATTGTGTTCGTGAGTCGGGCAGAGTTTGAGGTTATATAGGAAGCGAGTAGGCTATGGTGGTTGGAATGAATTTATTTTCTATCGTATGTTCAACGATCTTGTTTGAATCGTAAACCGCACATTTTCACCGGAGAGTCGAATTTCAGCATTCAATAAAGAATGCATACACGAAAAAGGTTCGAAGGCAATCGAGCGACCTGGATGGTAATAAAATTCATCAGATGTATTCACACACGGCTGGCTTGGTAGTCATGGCAGGGAACCGGTTTTGCCAGTTTGAATCCTCTCCCATATGGCTGGCGCTGTCGCCGACCGGCAAGCACCTTTACAAACAACGAAACCCCGTTCGAAAAAGGTAAAATGCATTTAAAGGTAAAAAACAACAAGAAAGAATCTAAACATTTTACTGCCTATGACTAATACCAATGCAAAATGCCTGTAGTGTGATGGTTCTTGGTATGTGTTTCTCAGATCTCAGGGAAGTTGATTGGCTTCGTTCCATGAACTGCCGCAGTCAAAAGTAGTCGACTCAATGTTTCATTTCTTTTTCTGTTGAAGGGAGTCGTTTCTAGGCTCCTCCATGCTTTGTGTTTATATTTGCTGCACACCTGTGGTTGGGTTCTTTTGCCTTTGAGAGCTTTATCGTGACTTTGAAATCAGCAGTAGTTTATCCCGGTTACGGGTCTAGGTTTGGATGGTATCTATGGCCGTTGGAAAATGGTACATTTACACAAGATTCGTGCTGGTAAATTCCTATGCATGACGGTGGAGGAAAAACGATCGCACGAACGATGCTGAGGAGAATGTTGTTTTGTAGGTCAAGAAAAGCTGAAAGTAAGAAGCTGCAGTCGAGGAATGGTCGTAACATTGTTGCATCTCTTGCACGAAGCCTCACAAAGTGTTACAAGCCCTTGTTTAGGAGAAGTGAATTCCCGAAATATATTATCTTTCGATGAAATTTCGATGCACTCTGAATAATCATTATGCATAATTCAGGGTTGGTAGCAGGCCTCACTTTAGAGACTAGGTTACTATGCTACTTAATGCTAGTCTCTAAAAGGTCTCTTTTTTTAATGAAAGGTCTCTAAAGTCTTTTTTTATCGAAATGGTCTCCGAGTTAACTTTTGAAACTTCAGGTTTGAAATGTCTTTTGGTATTTAGTAGCTGATTAGTGTCAATGTGTGAACTGACAGTTATTGCCCTTTGTTTTGCCTTGCTTTTGATAGAGGTTTGATTCAGAAAATTTCAAGTTTGTTTCAAAATCAAGTAGATCTGAACGATAGATCTGATTTAGTATCGACTTAAAATTTTATATGTTCGTTTAACGGCACCAGGGTTTTTCTCGGTTTTGAAATCGAATGAATGTTAAATCGTTTCATTTTATTCATCTCTCCGAGCTATAAAATTTAACATGATTTCTTCAAAAACATTTCCTCTTATGTAGTTAAAATCAAAAAATTATAATAACAAAGGGTTGCATTCGTTTAGCCGCACTTCAAGTCCTCTTCAGTAAAATCCAAGCGTTTGCAAATTATTGTTGACTCAGTACTTGGTAGCTCCTCCTTTGTTCTTGATGACTTCAAAGATTCTCTTGGGCATTGAAGAAACCAGCTTCTTGACAGTTTCTTGGTCGATTTGTTCCCAGCACTCCTTGGTGCATCCCTTCAACTCGTTCGCGGTGTTGAATTGGCGTCCATTTGCGTTAACCTTCGATGCCCCAAAGGTTCTCAATAGGGTTTTAATCTGGACTACATGCTGGCCATTCAAGAACGGTGATTTCTTTCGACTCAAACCATGCCTTGGTCTGTCGCGACACATGGGTTGCATTATCTTGCCTCTACCGAAACCTCTTCGTCCAAATGATCTTCCGAAAACGGCACCAACACTTCTTCCAAGAGGTCGCAGTAAGTAGACGAGTTAATTTTTGTGGATAATTTGGGGTAATTTGGAATCATAGGAAAATCCATCCCATACCATTACAGTTCCTCCTCCAATTTCTCTTGAATCGGGTTACTCCTTTATCCCTCAAATCGTGCCAATAATGACTGTAGCAGTCTGGGCCGTCGAGGTTAAACTTTTTCTCATCAGAAAATATGACCTGACGCCATTGATCGGTCCAGGACATATGATTCTGTGTGAATTGTAGTCGGTTTGCTTTGTGCTTTGGCGTAAGTCTGGGTTTAGTTTTATACATTTGATGTTCGGAAACACATTCAGAAAGCGGCTAACGGTACTTTTGTGCACTGGAAGATCGAGTTTGGCAATAATCTGGCGACAACTCAAGTGATTTTTGGTAGCTTCATCTCGGATTTGTCCTTTTTGCCGAGCAGTTAGTTTCGAATTCCCCTTTTTTCGCTTCTTAATCCCATACATCTGCGGATTTTTTCGATAATTCCGAACAACCTTTTGGGATCTATTGATTTTCAGGGCAATCTCACGATTACTGAGACCAGTATCCGCCAGAACTCGGATTTGGCCTCTCTGCACCTCGTTCAAGCGTTTTGCTTTTCCCATACCTAGACAAATTAACTTTATTGCGAAATACTATACAGTACACAACGAAAATACTTACCGAGGTGCAGAATCAGCATAAACTACCCGAGCAGGAGACAACAACATATGAATACCTAATTTTGATCTTGATAACTGCCCTTGGTATTAAACAGCTCAGATGAAGAGGTAAAATACCTCAACAAAATACCAGAGAATTGCAAGCAAAATATCTCTCCAATAACAAAACTTATTATTATGGATACCTGGAAATACCTGAGAGGTATTATTTTGGTATTGCCTTACCTCAATTTGGTATACCCATAACATTGTGAGAACAACTTTATGGTATTATCCTCAGGAATTTTACCTCTTAATCTGAGCTCATAAATACCAAGGTCAGTTATCCAGTTATTCGCTCCTGCTCGGGTATTGAGCAAACTTAAGAGCTTTCAAAGAAAATCGCGATAAAGGTGATTGTGCCACGCAACGGAAGCAGGAAATATGGCGATAAGTCTTCAACCACAAGTAAACAACGCTAGAAAGCTGTTATTAGTGTGTGTAAGCAAGGCAATGGATCTCACTACTGCATGCTTATAATATTTGATTTGTTGCACTGAAATAAAAAGATCACGGCAAAATTTTATAAATCCGGTTAAACGAGGCTCGATTACTGCTCCATCATAAAGTATTTCCTAGTAACATTGACGAAAAGTCGTGTGGAATCATCGATTTTTAAAGTTCAAAAACATGACTCTGTCTTAATCAAACTTTATAAAGTTGTTTGCTTAATACCAACAGTTTACATCAATATGCTAGAAATATATCTATTCAACTGATGTAAAAATTTAAGAAGCCTAACAAGGAGTGATTGTGATACTAACATTTAAAAGCCGACCACTTTTCGCGACACTCTCATTTCATTTTGTAATCATAATGTATAGATAGTAGAGCATTTCCAGCCAGAATAGCAAACCGGTTGAACCCTACTCTCTCCGATCTGAATGGATTTTTGTCCATATGGTGGTTTCTTCCCAAAATAACGTTTTCCATTTAAATAATCCAAAACTACCCTGGACTGATTTTCTAGCATGAAAAAAGCTGAAGTTAAAGTGGTGAAGAGTTTAAGAGTTACTTCTTTAATTTTTTTATTTTTATTTTTAAATATCTATGAACTTTTTGAAAATGATTTTTTTTCTATTAAAATATACCGAAAATAGCTTTTTTGCATCAGTTTTGCTTAAAAAGTATATAAAAACGTTTTTCGTAAGCCTAGCCGTTCTTAAGTTATTGCGAATTATAATAACGAAAATTTATTTTTTTGCAATTTGTTTGGCCCTTTTTGATTGTTAGTCGTGATGTCCACAACAAAATGTATTTATCAAATATTGATTATTGAAAAACAGGTAATTTTTGGCTCAATGCGCTAAATTTTCCAAAAACTCGTTCCAGAAGCTGATTTTTACAATAACACGTATGACGAAATTGTTGTGCTTGATGCTTTTCATAAATTTGTTTTACAATATATTGTTCTAACTTTGAAACCTAGCACGTGAGAGCGTAATATCTGAATAATCAAATGATATCCATCATTGAATATCATTTGAATATGACAGTGAGTATAACACTTTCTATATCACACTGCTAGACAAAGTTGTCGAATTTGTCAAGGGCTACAATTTTATCATACACCATTTTCATAAATTCAGCTGTTGAACCAAGTTATCGGTAAATTTATCCTATTTCACGAAATGCCTTTTTACAGCATTGCCTATAAGAAAATTGTTCCAGACACGGGTATAAACACACAAAAAATCACCTGACTACTGTCTTCTCAATGAGAGGATTAAAACATCCCGATACATTAACCGTTCTTGCACAAAAAAAAAAAGAGTTTGAAAAGAGTTTTGAGTTGGATCATTTACTTCAGATAGCATCCCTTTGCACCGCTTCCGTTGCGTCTAAATAGAAACGGGTAAGGCTGACAGCCTCCATGTCTTAGAAAGATTTGTTTCTTATTCAATAATCTTTCATGTAACATACATTTTTATTGTGGACATCGCGACTGACATTTGAAAATGGCTGAAAATATTGTTACAACAAAATTCGCAATAACTTCAGAACGGCTAAGCTTACGAAAATACGTATAATTTATTTTTGGTAAATTTGTATTAGAAAATACGCGTTTTCACAAAGATGAACCCATACAAATTTAAAAACAAAAATCTGAAAAATTAAAGAAGTGACCGTCTTAAACTATTCACCAAATTTTAGGATATAACTTCAAGTTTTTTAAAAATTTTTTTTTTTATAATTCAAAGAAAGGGGCCTTCGAAAAAATCAATGTTTTATTTTTTTTTTGCATGATTTTACATTTTGTTAGTTTCAGTGTATTTTTTTCTTAAAGAGCAGCTAATGACCTACAACTTTTTCTCAGAAGACATTATGATCAGAATAATCGTTTACATGTCATGATTTAAAAAAAAAAATTTTTTTACACAAGACCTTATAGAAAATTAGTCCAGGAAATTTTAGGATTTTTTTTAATGAAAAATGTTATCTTGGGTAGAATCTTACATATGGACAAAACTTCATTAAAACCGTAAACAGTAAAAAGTAAAGTGCATATACAATGACTGTTGAACGGAGAATCGTGTACAACTTACTGTTCGAGGGAGTAAATAGTAAAAACCTATCCAGAGTTTCCAATTTCTATTTTATTTATTAAGGCCAACTTCTGGTTAAAAAAGGCATTGAAAAAACGATGTGTAGGAGGTCTCAGAGCACCAGGATTAAGCCTTGCGGAACTCCTGTGATAATTTGAACACGTTCCTGACCCGCCTCAGTTTTTCATACCAGTACCCAATTCTGAAAATACGTTCCCAGAATCCTGTACAGGTACTCAGGAACCCGGAGACGTTGGAGCGAGTTGGTAAAAGCCCTCCCAACTATTGACTACTGCACAGTAGTGAACTCCCCACTTCTTGCGTTATCATGGCGCCATCCTGTAGAAAGCCTAATATGTATGGAAAATTGGGTTATTCGATTTGTTGGATCGTACCGTTGGCAGGAGAATCTTATATTCCCACAGGTTTTGCGTAAGTGTCTTTACTTACGGGTCCGCCCCCCCCCCCCCCACCGTTTTGACCTTTCATACAGCGTTACTGTGAATACAAACCGGTAAATTAATTTGACCTTGCTTTTAAGTAGAGCTACATACATGACAAGGTCTTAGAAGGGATGGTGGCTACATGACCCGTGTGATTGCGGCTGTTCGGTGAACATCCACTGGTCATGGGACAATTCTACGGCGATGGAAGGCCAGGGACTCGGGTCGTAGCGCAAAAAGAGTCCCCCAATGACCACCTGCAGTAGCTCCGCCTTTTGTTTTGGCTATTACTTCTAGGTAGTTGGCTACTGCTTATACACGGTTGAAATCGACAGACGCTTCCTCATAACAACGTCAATCTTGCTCAAGAACTTCTTCATAGTTCGGCCGGTTCCACCAACCTATCGGCTCTGGTCTTTCTCTAAACAGAAGAGGATGTTGTAAATGCCGGATGGACTACATCGGGCGGACACTAAGGGCCTCGCGATGTCCAACTTCCGCGCTCCGGGTTGAAGCTGGATGAACGAACAAACCATCGAGCGTAGTTGCCTGACTAGTTATGACTGCTGCAAATGAACTGATACCGCTACAATTATCGATGCATAGGTACATTCAAAACCGCATAACAGGGTAATCGGATGAAAAATCGAGGGGAATATTTATCAACGTTTAGTGGCCATCTGATGATTTGTCCTCGGACCTGCCATTTCGGAACAGGCTCCCGTGGAGCCTCGAGTAGCCATGAATATTTTCAGAAGAGAAACCTGGCAATGTGGCAAAAAAGCCTTCTGGAGAACTTTTGTGAATTTTGAAACCCATGGTTTCCTTCTAAATATGTTAATGGCCACTTGGGACCCCACAGAAACCTGCTCCAGAATGATCGGTTCAAGTACAAATCATCAAAACGTGTAGAAATAGCCTACTGGGGAAATTTGATGAATTTTGATAACCAGGTTCCCAGGACAAATCATCAAATGGCCACAAAACGTTGAGAAATAGTCTTCTGAAGAAATTTCATGAATTTCGATACCAATATTGCCAGGGTTTCCTTCTAAGTTTGTTTCTGGCAACTTGAGGTCACACGGGAACCTGTTCCGGAATAACCGACTCGGGGACAAATCATCAGATGGCTACAAAACGTTAAGAAATATCCTCCTGAAGAAATTTTTCGAATTTTGATACCCTTATTGAAAAGGATTCCTTCTAAATATGTTCATAGCCATTCGAGACCCCGCGGGAACCTGTTACAGAATGACCGTTCCAGGAACAAGTCGGCATAGATCCACAATGAAATAGAAATAGCTTGTCGGAATTATTACAAAGATCCGGGTAGGGCAATTGAAATTCCCAAATAGTGTCTCCGTACCGGACCACAGCCCCGACAACCCGGGTTTTCGGGAACCAAATGAATCCAAACGGACATTGCCAATAATAAATTGGACATTAATTGCAAAAATTTGATTTTTCTACTCTCTTCATATCACATTCTCCAGCAGTCAAGAAGGCTTTTGTTACAAACGGTCAAATGAGATCAACCTGTTTGTGAGTGACACAGTATTTGACTATCATTCGTGAGTTCTAATGATCATGAGAAGATAATGTTCATAGTCTTATAACCGTCATGAAAATGCACAGAACTGCTGTTTGTTTTTTGTTAATATTTGAAGAATCCCAAATCATAACTTCAAAATCTATTTTTTATTCATAATGCTGTTGAGTTAAAATATCTTAATTCTAAATATTTTCTTAAAATTTTATAACTACAGGGTGCGGCAGAAAATAATGCGAAAATATGTTCTATTTCTTTCAAATCCCATTTTCAACTAATTCAAGCAATAGTATCAACATTTTCGAGTGCAGTTGTCTTTAAAAAGTCCTTTTAAACAAATTCATTCAATGTGTCCTCCATTTTTATTAATAACATCCTCGAGCTGACGCCGGAAGCCAGAGCATGCCGTTCGGACGTAGTCCTCCGACATTGACTGCCATGTGCGTGTTATGGTTGACTTCAGGGTTTTCACACTAAAATGTGATGTTAAGCAAGCTCGTGCTTCAACATATGCCCAAATCGAATAATCCAACGGATTAAGGGGGCCACAAATCCTTCGGCCAAAACTTCATGTTATCGTTTAACCATTGCTGGGTTCGAGAGGACGTGTGACACGGCGCTCCATCCTGATGTAGGACAACGTTTTGGTCCTCGGAGAAGTTGGCCTTCACCCAGGGAAGTACTTGGTCCTTAAAAATACCGATATACACTTCAGTATTGATTTTAACTCCAGCATCAAGGAAAACAGGCGACATTTTCAAACCGTTGGACGCCACCACGCCAAACATCATGACACCAGCCGGATGTTTCGTTTGAAATTTGAATTTCACTTTTTCCGGAACGTTCTCCATTTTCTGCGGTGAAATGAACCGGTCCGTGCGGCTGTTGGCTTTTTCGTCGGAGAACACTTCCTTCTTGAACAAGGAAAGCAATCTCTTGGAACGAGTCACTCGTAGTTCCTTGACCCGGTCTGTAATCAAGTGGCGTTTCACTCTGGCTTTAGAGGATGCATGCAGGTCTTCTTTGAGGATTCTCCGCATGGATGTCTCCGAAATATTGGCTTCCTTTGTAAGTTTTCTTATGGAACGCCGCTGCTTCCCGGCTTCCGCTGCTTAGGATTATCCTGCAGGGACTTTTTTATGTGGTAAACTGTTGCCAAATGGCACCCTACCACCTTGGCAATCTCTTTCGGCTTCTTCTGGGCGAGCAACAAACTGGTGATCACTTCTTTCGCGAACATTTTGACGAATTTGCAATAAAACAAATAGAATGTTTGGATGCAGCACTTGAAAGTAAACTTAAACAAATACACTTTTGACAGAAATTAGTCACTAGCTACACAAATTAACCCAATACTCAAGTTTAAACATTTTCGCATTATTTTCTGCCGCACCCTGTATGAAACTTGGCAAGTTATGTTAACTGAATAAGTGATCACTTCGGTTTTGTTTTGGATTATTTGTTAATCCATATCTGATCGATACTTTTAATCAATTCAAATCTCGCTTAGATCAAGAAAAGTACCAATACTCGGCATTTGGTTCTCGTCGTCAGATTTATCTTTGGTTTGCGAATTTGTTGCTCTACTTGCAGATTAAGTCTACAGAAGACGTTATTTGCTTGTATTTCCAGAAAAGTATGTCGAAGAAGACAATAGATAGATCAACTAAGATAGACACTTTTCTTGTTTTACGCGAGAAATGGAACAGATGGCCAGATGGCTTTGAAAACCATGAAACGAAAAGACGAAGTTGCCATCCAAAAACAAAATCCAAGTCTTTCTGACTTAGGAATGGACAACGACAGAACTGTTTCCGTATAACTGATAGTAATTGGGCAAATCGAGCAGTCATGTTTCTTTTCCTCTACTAGGTAGAACACTTCGACTTCGATACTAGTCTTCTTACAAAATCTTCCTTTTTGGTCGCTTTCAAACTCACTCTATATGCATATTTTCTACTGCCTTACTAGCAATGCTTTCGCCTGTTATTTTCTTATGTCAAATATTCGCATCAATTTAAACATCTTCTCAAAGTTCACTTGCATAGATTATCGATTGATATTCAGTCGAATCGTTCAAATCTTGTGCCCGTTGGATTTGATGCTAACGATATGGTCTTTGTAAGGAGCTATGATCTTATTCGAACGATTTTCGGATTAATAATAAGCTTTTTCAAGGCAGCATTCTTCAAGCCGATTAGAAGTATACACCATCATGCAAAAAATAACATCGCTTCACATATATCATTCATTGCGTTTTTCTTGCACCTAACCACCTTTCAAGACAACTATAAGTTTCGTATGAAAAAAGTATTCCATGTTCCCTTGGAGGCCCCGAAAGTAAACTTACCTTTTCCTAGTTTCCAGTGTCGACCCCAAAAAAAAACCTCCGTTCAGTGCAGCGATGCACAGTAACTGCCAACCTCGTCGTCGTCGTCGGCACATGTGCCGCAATTCTGGCATGTATGCATTATGCAGCAACGTTATTACCCCCGTCCTCGCGGCCCTAGGTAGTCCACCCGGGAATCCTGCCTATCGGCTTGTCTATGTTATTTATCATATTTTTTGTACCTCCTCCAAACGAAACAAAAGAGGATAAAGAAGTGCAAATTACACGTTTGGGCGCCTGGTTGTTATCACTACCGCACATAGCGATTCGCTTGTATTTTCCTCCAAGGATGTCGAGGGCATTTCCCCGGCCAGATTTCGGAAAATAACAACCACCGAATCAGAATGCAATTTTCCCGACGGGTGCTCGCTTGTTCCGTAAGAGGTGGAGATGGAAATTTATCATAATTTCAACGGGTACTTGTAATACAAAATAATAGGGCAAAGCGCCTTACTGCTGAGAGTTGCCTTTGCCAATCTGGCGGTTGGGTAATGGTTCACATCCTTTTCGCTGAATCGGTAAATTGAATAATGTTTTACTTGATAATTTGGATGTGATGAAAACACTAGTGAATGGAAGCATTTCCCGGGTACGGGCTCCAATTAACCTATTTTTATCGCGGCAATTATTTATGAACCCAAGTCCCAAGCAAACACAAAATGCATGTGCACGAAAAGACGCTATTAGCGGTCAATCCGAGGCTTTGGGGGATATGATTAGCATACCGCTCGTCTTCTACAGCGGACACGGAACTTTTAAACTCGTTGCACCTGAAATTTATTCACCGAGCAAACACGAGCCCTGCCGAGAAATGACATGTTCTTCACAGTGACATTTTTTTTTTTCTATCGCACGTTACAGGAAAAATTACCAATGTGATTTTGTCACGATAACAGGCGGAAATTGTTCTCCTCGCCGAAACAGTTGACGGTTTTGCTATGACGTGAAGAATGGGACTGTGTAATTATTTCAGGTTGCACAATAGCGTGTGGATTGGGAACAGTTTCGACCGTTTGACCGAGCATTTTAGTGTACTTTCAAAACCATTCTCGGGATTACCGGACTAAGTTAGGTCAATAAATTCTACCATGGACTAGGTGATTCGCTAGACAAGTTCTGATTCTGATTATGATAATACGCTTTCTGTACAATAAGTGCGTTTGTTTACAAGGCAAGCATAGAAACAACTCAGAATGAAATTTCGGGAAGGTTTCATCTTTCGAATTTTAAGAACGGACGACGGGATCACTTCAATGAAATTTTTTCTAAAAATTCAATTAATTTTCAATCCATCTGAAAATAAAAAAAACAACAATTTTGGGATGTGTTTGTGGAATTGTTTTCTCTGTCCTCAAACAAATTGAAAACTGTTTGCTGGCCGAATAGTTACTGCTCCTGAGTTAGAAAAAAGGAAGATTTATTTGAATGACAATGACCAATGAACATAAAAAATAAACAGAAAGTAATGTTTAAATTATCTATGAAGTAAATTTAATAAAACAATATCATCAATTATAAAGATATTGTGAGTTATGACAAAGCAATGACAAAAAATGAACAGTAAAATCAGAATGTAGCCAAATGGCACATAGCGCTGCATGAATCAGATCAGCTCAGATTTGGTAAAAAGTCGATTTGCAAACCTGCAATGACAAATACATTCAAATAGAAATACAAATACATTAGTAAGTGTAAAAGCCTTCCACAGATTCCGTTGCAGCTTCTTGTATTCAAGGCACTAGATACTTATAAATCATAAGAGGACAACAAAGAATCAAAATGATAATTGGATATATTAGAACTTAACTTATTAGGTAAGAACTTATTAGGTAAAAATTATAAAATTATTTTTATGTTAATTTATAAATCACGAAAACACAAGTAATGATAAAAATGGTTATGATGATGTCATATAAATAGTGAAGGGATGTTATAATACGAACTGAAAATTACATGTGTGCCGACTGCTGTTTTTTTGCAATTGTAGACAAACTAGCGCATCCATTATGAACTAGAAAATTTAAACAAAGTATGACAGCCATGAAAAAAAATGAATTTTAAATTAATTATTTTACAATACCCGACGCCCTGGAAGACTTAAAATGCATCATGCAAAAGACAGTACATCCCAAATTTCGATAGCCTAATACCAATTTATATGCAATAATATACTATCACATCATAACAACAACAAAAAAGAAAAAAAATGTATTTTGCCTCTATTTCCCGTAATGTTCTTTCATGTTATTTGGATCAATCTAAGGCAAGGATGATCTCAAAGCGCGCTGTATAGTAAAATTCTCAATGTGACCTCCAGGCACACGATCCTCTGTAGCAGGTGGAAAAACTACTTGATGTGGTATTTCCACAATTGAAATGGATTATAATTAATAAATTATGGATAATGGATAATAATGGACTGTAATTTCTTAAAAATCAAATTTGTTACTCATTCAATTGATCCTGATTTTCAAATATAAACTTCCCCCGGTGAAAGTAAATGTCTTAAAAATGCAGTTATTTTTGAACTTTCGTTGCAGGATTTTAATTACTGGCAATATACTTATTTGTACAGGCTCAATCAAATCAACTTTACAGAGCCAAATTTTCATATTTTTATACATAATTTATCTTAAAACTAAAGTTAGGAGGATAGAGCCGATTATTCGCGGCCGTCTCGAGGTTAATAGGAATTACAAATTACGGATGGGAAAGAGAGTGGGAATTTAAAGTATGGTTTACATAACAAATTAAATTTAAATTCTAAATTATCGAAACACTTATAACTATACAATTTATGGTTTTCTTTTGACTTGAACATTTTTTGAAAAAAAAAACACACACATAGAAAATTTATTACTTTTGCTAAAAAGTGGTGGAGAGTGATCCAGGAGCTTATATCTGT
Source organism: Aedes japonicus (assembly GCA_034211315.2). Taxonomy (NCBI): domain Eukaryota; kingdom Metazoa; phylum Arthropoda; class Insecta; order Diptera; family Culicidae; genus Aedes; species Aedes japonicus. The sequence continues at coordinate 47,327 of JASCZW010008171.1, forward strand.
AAATGTAATCAAATCGTTTTTGCTTTTGTTTAGAAATCATTTAATAAATTTGATTATAAATTGTGTAACTCAAACCTTTGTGGGGGTATGTGGTGAAACCATCATCTTTATCATCATGATTTTTACACATAAGACCCATGAACATTTCCACATTTCAAGATTTAGACTATATAACATTTGAGCAAATGTCCATTCGACAAAATTTATCGTTCGACCAAATCTCATTCGACAAAATTTCTTAAAGACAAAAATGTTAACAGGTTATGCCTTCGATCATGCGTCGCTTCTGATGTATGTATGTATGTATGTAGGAAGCCACCATCCTAACGTGGGCCTTGCCCTGCATGCGTGGAACAGTAGTAAGATCATGCTTTGTTACCGTTTTAAATTCAACATATCGCTGTATGAAACCTGCAGGAATAAAAGAATCTCCTTACAGAAATATGATCCTATAGAACGAATAACAAAATACGCAATTCAGTTAAGCTTTCCACTATATGGATTGTTTAAAAAAGGCACGTCAAATTCCTTACAATTGTTGGAGTAGAATGTACCAATCATAAATGATAGACTCATCCCCTCCTACACTCAGGTTTGCTGTCCAATTGCAACTTCAATGATGCCCTGATGCACTCTCCCATCGCAGTATTGAAGTGTTTTAAATGAATAAGGTATAATCAGGTTCATGCAATGTATATCAGATATAGAATATAATAAAGAAATCAGTATGTATAGAAAGAGTGTATATACAGCAAAATGAGTAGCCTGGACTGTGACTACTGTTGTACACCTTGCATGTCAACTTATCCAAACTGATGATTTCCTTTCTTCTATTTCAATTGAGCAATTACATAGGCCAGTTGATATGAGACGCTTCTGATTATTTCACAGTAAAATCACTAAAGAAGCACTTGGGGTTTAAGAAAAACATGGATGTTGAACATGCTGTTGGAAAGAGATGATAAATGGAGGATTATAAATTCAGAAGATTCTTTCGGGAAGTTTATTGTTATAATATTTTTGAAGAAATTTTCAGAATTGTGGTTTAAAAGTTTTTTTTGAAAGATTTTTAAATATTTTCTCAGACGTCAGCCTAAAGTAAGTATGAGTAAGTCGATAATTATTGCGATACTTTCTAGCTTGCGTAACTTTTTGCATGCTTGTCCGAAATTAGACATTCAAACATCGTAGAAAAAAGCGAATTCTATCAAAAAACACAGCACAAATGGATATTAAATGAATCAGGGAAATTCTCAGACATTATCTGACAGTTATTCTCAGTCTCTACCTCTATACAACTATACAAGCATAGTGAATATAATTAAATATAAGAATATAAGTGTAAGTAACATTAAGTAACTATACTTCTGTACTGAGAATACAGCTAAAATATTCTTCCTTGATTTACGGTATCATATTTATATTAACGTTTCAAATGTGTACTATCCACATAAAACTTTCCTAACAGTTTGTTAGAGTATTCAGGACAATGAAAATTTCTAAATGAACTGGATATTATTTGTAGGTGATCCTGTCATGGACCGAAAGGCGAAGAGGGTTTTAACGGAAAATCCGTATCTCTCTGTTTGAACGATGGCTCGTCAAATAGTAATGTTTTCGTTTTTTTGAATCAAAATAGCGTTTGAAAATCGCAATGATAAAAAGATCTTGACAGTAAATCCATGGGCTCGACCTTTATAAACACGCAGCACACAATGGTCAAAAATAGTTACAGCATCTTGAAGCTGTAAAAGAGGCATTTCAACCTATTTGTGTGCTGCTAGAGTTCTGCGAATTTTTCATAAGTTGTTATGGATGATAAAACTTATGTTTCCAAGGCTGGTTTTCTATGCTGCTTTGCCAGAAATGCTGCTGTCAGCTGAGCATTTCAGGACGAAGAAAATTCCCAAAAAAAGACCTTGTTTGGCAAGCAATTTGTACGTGTGGCAGAAAGAGTCAATCTTTCATCACTACTCGCGCAATCGAAAAGAAGATTCGCCAAAAAGAGTGCCAGCAGAAGGGATTGCTACCCTTCATAAAAAATCATAAACAAAAACCTTTGTTCCGGCCCGATTTGGCATCATACCACTGTGCTAAAACTGTGACGTAGTGGTACGAAGCAAATAAAGGGAATATTGTACCAAAAATCGACAATCCGCCAAGTTGTTCGGAGTTACATCCAATCGAGAAATATTGGGCTCTGATGAAGCGGAAGTTTTTAGGAAAGGAACAAAGAATCAAAGATAGCAAACACTTCAAACAAATTCAGAAAACGACGCTAAGTTCGAAAATTATATGCAAGTTCCGAATAGCCATGTTTTGAGTTCGTGAATTGTTAAATCATAGCCCATGAATCGGAAAGAAACAACTACAATTGGATTATAATGTGAAATTTCTATTTTACTTAAGTTGTTTGATTATTGTGGATACAATAATTAACGAGAAACTAAACAACAAAGGTATGAAAATAGTCTAAAACACATACAAATGTTCTCATCAAGGGAGGCTTCAAATTGATTCAAAAGAGCGCTAGAGCTATACTGACAGTTTTAAAGCAAATCAGAGTAAATTAATGATATTTGACATTCGTGTATGTTTACTCTCTTTGTTTTGGAAAACAAGAAATGCGCTACCCTCGAATACCACTTTTATATTACTTTGATAGGCCAATTTGGATTCATCCGGCGTTTCGACGTATTTTCGGCCAAACCAAATCGGTAGGCCAAGTTCAAATTTAAGAGAGAGTGTGTTAACAAAATCTCAAAAATTTGTAATCCGTAGGTTAACTAAACATCTGTAGCAGAAAAATTTTTAAAGTTAATTCAATAAAATGGGACAAAATCTGAGTTGTGCTTAATACGTCAAGAACCTAATCTAAAACCCAAAGTGACTTTTATCTCTCCTTGGTTTTACAAAACTAGAAAATATGATCTTCAAATCATGATTCAAAGTAGCTCAACTCTACCCAGCTACTATTCTTATCATAGTCGCACCTTTATCATATCTTTCATGGTGATACTTGAAGTATTTTATTTAAATAAATTCTGTTTTGACTGTTTTCCCGTACACGTACATGCTGCTACCAAAATACTGTAAGTGATTGCGTGTGCGTTCTTCGCGTTGACAACAACGACGTAGTAAACAAAAGCCAACTTTGATGTTATAATGATAAGCTCCTGCGTCGTGACTCGCAACGATAAGAGGATAAACACTTTGCCATTCCGAAAATGCAACCCTTTCGCTAGCATCTCCTGAACGATTCTATAGATTCTATCAAACATGCATCCAGCATTAGTTGAAACTTGCCATCGTTAGTGAGTCATTTTCTATTGAAAGTTAATTCAAGAAGTTGTTTGTCCGTGGTTTTTTGCTACAATATCATTCCCATTTACCCTACGAGATGGAGTAATAGTTACTGACAAGCACACACCTGCTTCTCAGTTCAATTTCTTCCCCAAACAAGTTCTTTCATCCAACACACACGCGTTACAAAAGCTCCCGGTCGGTAGACCCGGTAGGAGGGGGCGCAAAAACTTTAGCTTCGACAGCTCAATTTCCAATTGCACCCAATCTATCGTCATATCGACTCAACGAAGGGCAGACCTACAAGCGCCGGAGGGGCGGAAGGTGATGTTGCACTTGCTAGCTACTACTCCTGCATTAGCATAGGTGCGAGGAAACGACAAACTTTGCTAGTTAATGTCGAGGCGGTGCGTTTCCTACGCGATGCCTTCGTCTTTATTTGGGCGGCGTAAACAAGTTTTCCACGACGTGTATTGCCCGAAATTACCACCAATCATTTGCTAATAGGGGCTGATCGTTATCGTCGCATTCGGAGAACTTCTAGGGCTTTGTGGATTCATATGCTAATGATGTGCTTCACAAGAGCTGGAAGTTGGTTTGTCTTCCCGAAAGGGCGATCTGGAAATCTAGTTTCACTTCTGTGAATTTGATAATTACCGTCTGATAGTAATGTTAAGTGGTAGTTTTTTTAGGATGACAATCACGTGTAAATGAGGTCTTTTAACGGGAATCAAGATGATAGAAATCCACACGAAATAATAATCACCCTACGGCTGGAACAATAGAGAAAATTGCACAATTATAAGCGAAGTCACCTTTTTTGTTACTTGGGTTTTATGCGCGCGTGCTCTCATTTCGGATCGATTCCTACGAGAGTTGCCTCTTCAGTTCTTCAACAATGTAGTTGGGGTAGATAGTATGGCGCATTGTTGTTCAAAATACGATGGGAATTATGTGACTATGCACAGTCAACAAACGATGACATTTGCTACTTGCAGCAACTCCAAGAGCTGTGGTTACAGTTGGGAGGGTGTTAATGGTTTGGACGAGATAGAAAATGATTTCAATTGTTTCATCAGTACGCCGCCATTCCCAGAGTTCAATTACATGTCTTTGGATCAAATGTTAAAAGGCTATATTGCAAACTCTCGACCGAACGGTGAAAACCTTTCCTTCCGGCGAGCATCTTATGAGACGGTCAAAAAAACCATTAAATTACACCTAGACAAAATAAGCGTCGTAAGTCCTCAAGTTCAACCAAACAACAAGAAAACAGAACCGACCGACCGATGAAAACCATATTCCCATGAAGTTTGTTGTGCTTAGTGTGCTCTTTTGAACAAGTACGACTCGCGGTGCTGATCGTTCATCGCACCATACCTACCTGCCGTTGCCTACTGACTACTCCGCCTGTTGACGGTTTGGTTTGGCACAAAAGAGACAAGTGACGGAGCATTTTCCGATGAAAAAGGTTATTGTAGAAACAGCACTAAAAGGCTGACCTCCGCCCTTTGGGCAGACTAGAACATCTGGCTGAATGTAGGGCTCCGAAATTATTTGGTTCCTATGCTTTGGGGTGATCCAAAACATGACGTCCATCAAATTTCAGGTTTTTAAACCCCCCCTCCTCTGTCACACTTTGTCACAAATATGATTACCCCCCCTGTGACATCCACACTTCTGAAAAAAAGAATATATGCATATTGGTTTTGCCGATTTCAATAATAACGTGTATTTTAGTTCAAATTGAATTATTTACATAATTAAATGTGTAAAGTTCTTCTGTCCACGGATAGGTGAAGTGCGTTTTGATGGAAATAACTGGCAGGGATAAATCAAGATATTCGTAACAGATGGACAAAACTTATCGTATGACATGTTTTCTTCTGCAAAAACGTTGTTTTTTTAAATGTCAGTTTTGAGATTGAAATAATCTTTGTTGAAAAGTAGTAAAAACCCTGGCCTGATTCTGATTCAGGCCTATTAGAAATGTTTATTTTTATTACTCTTGACAAATATTAAAGGTGCGATAGTTTTTGAAGATCCAAAAACAAAGCTTTATTAAAATATGCTGATTCGTAGCTTTCTCTCTAGATCACATCGGTATGAGTGGTTTACATTAACATCTTCACAACCATCGAACTAACTAGATTACAATGGATAAAATTTAAGAAATGGGGAGTTTTAGTTGAGTTTATAACATTTTTAGTTTTTCTTATTTCTTATTTTAAAAATTCATAACTCATGAACCACACTCTAAGATGCAATTACACATCTATGAGATAACCCCGGGTCTAATGTAGAAACCGGTTTTTTTTCCTCACTTTTGTGCATAAGTAACAGATTTTTGAGCAAAAGTTACCCCATAATCGGGCAAAATCTGGTTTAAACACGATTGACTGATCGCATTTCAGCTCAGGTGAATAATTTAAGTTTGCAGTGCAAACTTTGTAAAACATAAATTGAGTTGTAAGAAGTGCTTGAAATGTTCTAATCAATAGAAAAAAATGTCTGGAAAGATATTTTACACAACATTATTTCACGGTTCTGGGAAATTGTTAGGAACACCCAGAAAAACACCGTTTGTATGGCGAAAAAATTAAAACCAACTTTTTGCGATTGAAAATTTTGATATATCGATATCGGATGTTTATCCATTCTCGAGATATGGAAAAGTATATGAAAAATATATATATTTTTTCTTGTAGAGAAGATGCGCAAAACATCATGACTCGTAGAAAAAAGTTTTGAAAAATCTTGAAATTACTCATAAGTCCGAAAAAGAATTTGATCAGAAAGTGAAAAGAAATGGAGTCATATATATTCCAACAGAAATAATTGTTTTTAATTGCAAAATTTGATTTTTAGAACCATACAATTTGGAGATCAAGAAATGTTCCCACCTTGACATGGGTTTCAAGAAATCAATATTTCAATTTTGTGGTCAATTTTGGTATAGTTATTTTTCGATTTTCCTAAGCCCTAGAAACTTTTGTGTAAAAATTTGCAATTGCATAATTTGTCAGCTTGCTGAGATAATTTAAAGCACTTTCCACCACAAGAATTTCGTAAGACGATCAGTTCTCGATTTAGTTTTTTAAATCACAGTTAGCAAATTTGTAAAAAATATCATAAATTTCATTTTTGTTACTTTCAAAAAGAATATGCTAACTGAAAAGTTTGTTCGCGTACGTATTTATTTTTAACAATGCTATTGTTGCTTTTAATAGATGTTCATGTTACTCCAAATTCTCAACGTCACCTCTCTGCCCAGCTGATGTTCCATGCTGACCAAGATCGACCAACGTCTTCAGCAACTAACCATTGTTCCAGAAAGTATATGCACACCTTATTTTAACGGTCATTTTGAATATAATAAAATATTTCAACAGGTTTTGGCTGCGTCCTTTTGTTTGCACATTTCTGAATGACAAAGCATCAAAAAGTTCTCAGTTTTGTGTTACCTATTAAAATGCGTGGTCTTACTCCGGAACAACGAAAAGTATCGTGCACAAATGGTGCACTGTGAGCGGACTCTCCTTGAAAAAATTGGCCAAGGAAGAGGGTGTATGCGTCGGAGCGGTACGATCTGCGATTAGAAAATATAGAGAACAGTGTACATACGAAGATGTGCTGAAGAGTGGTCGGAAATCCGGTCCTAGGGATGCCTACAAGCGAAAACCAGCGACTTCCGTTTCCGTTTGGGTATTGCGAAAAACTAGAGACCTCGTCGAGTAACGTAAAGCGAGCCAAAGAAAGACTTGGGATAAAAACATACCGAAAGCAGAAAAACCCAAAAGGAACCCAAAACAGGCCGCGTCCGTGAAACCACGGGCCCGCAAACTCTACTATTCGTTATTGTGTAGAAATTCTGGGTGTATAATAATGGACGATGAAACGTATGTGAAACTAGATTAAAAAACGCTTCCCGGACCACAATTCTATACTGTAAGCGAAGACAAAGACATCCCCAAAACGGAGAAGGCCATTTTTACCGAAAAATTCGGTAAGAAGGTTATGGTTTGGCAGGCAATATGTGAGTGTGATAAAACATCTAGTCCGTACATCGCAACAGAGACGATGATCACTCAGAAATACGTTAAGGAATGTCTCCAGAAGCGATTTTGGCCTGATTTGGCGTCATGTCATTACGCAAAGGACACTTTAGAATGGTACAAATGTCAAAATTTATGTTTCGTGCCGAAAGACATGAATCCGCCGAACTGCCTGGAGGCACGGCCAATCGAGACTTTTTGGTGAGAAGTACCACTGTGTAGAAGCTAATGGGTCATGTTCGATGAAAAGTTAGGAGTCTTGACTATGATTAAATATTTTGATTCAACGAGAGTAAAATATCGTATAAAACACAAATAAACTTATTAAAACTAAAAATAAACATGACTTGTTTGTTATTTTGACAGTGTGCTTATACGTTCTGGAACAGTCTATATGCTTGGTTACTCTCTATCGGAGGTCGTCCTTTATCAGGCCGCATCTTGAGACGCTTGGTAAGATGAGCGTTTGTTTCAAATTCTTCCTCAAGAATCTTCTTTCGGTTCAATCTGCTTGTCTTTTGACGTTGCTGATTTGATTTCTTCTTCTCTAGGGCCATATTTAGCGCATTCTTGCGGTTGATCAGGTCAGACAGCGTCTTTTCTGTATACCCGAAAGCATGTCATTTCGCTCTCTAATCAGCAGGCTCCAATTCTTTGGAAATTGCACCCTATTTAGGACATACAAAATAAGAGGGAACTTTTTGTCCGAATCCGGAGGAGCTTGTGAAGAACTGAAAGGCTGGAGTTCCTTCATCCGGTGGTATTTTTGGAACATTTTTTAACAATTCCTCCATCCTTCAGTGTTTCTTTCGGTTTCGAAGATTCCGTTTTCAAGGTGCTAATTTTCGATTTGAGAAGTTCTTCACAATAGGATTCGTTTTTTATATCTCGCCAGTATTCGCACACCACGGTTGGCTTGTTAATTGCGCAGCAGCTATGCACGACAAAATGCATCGACCAGCGTTTGAATCAAATCAAAATTCAACGCAACCAAAAATGAACACAATAGGATTTTCAACAAAATCAAACTTCGACGAAGTTTCAGAATGAAGCACAGCTCGTGCGGTTCGTGCTGATTGACGATAAGAACATGTATGCCAACAGTAAATAATTATTTGCACTAACACAACTAAGTTAAATTTGTATTTTCATTTACACTCAAACTTTTGACGCCTTTGTTTTCGTGCTAACGCTGATAAATTTATATTACCAAATGCAAAATTGTTGGATGTCACATTTTTATAACCCCCCTCCCCCCCCCCTGTCACATATTGTCACAAATTTGATACCCCCTCCCCCTAAAGAGTGGACGTCATTTTTGAATAACCCCTTTGTAGAAAAAAATAACAAACACTTAAAATTTCCCTTGTTTAATTATAAGCCAAATAAAGCGTAAAGAACAGAATTGTTTGCAATCTTTCATACAAAAGACCAGATTTAGGCGAGTTTTAGATTGAATTTACATGCATTTTTGCCAAATCTAACATTCCATATATGTGCAATAATAACGCAGGAAATTGCATGATGAGCATGATTGACCGCCCGAAGTTGCTACTCCGTTGTTGCCAGATAAGCTGTAATTACACAGAGAACCAACAAATGATGCTTGGGACTTACATACATCCACAATGCGAAAAAGCTGGTAATCCAAGATCAAGGCAATACCGAGGCGGGCCTTACCCGAACGCAGGTCAAGTAAAGAAAAGGGTATGTTGACGTGATACTCGCATTATTGAAAATCGGGAACATCTCTGCCCTCTCATGAGCAGTCACTGTATATGTATATGTATATGTATATGTATAAATTAGACTGATTTCCGGTTTGAACCGGTTTGTACCAATATTCTAAATAGCTGCTTTGAACCGATATAAACCAATCGTAACAATCCTTTCGGCTGCCTTAGAAAGTGTGAGAATGGTTTTTGAAAATAAGTTTGGGAAAATAAGTTAATTTTTAACACCGCTTCAAAGCCGATTTGGCCCAATTTAAAACAACTGTAAGGATGCTGTTAACACGTACGTCCCCAATCCCTCTGAGAAAGAAAAATTCCAATATAAAATTAATGGTACTCCATCGTTAGCCATTGGATTTTGATGTGGTTTTTTTTTTCAATTGATCACAAAATTCACAAGATCACAAAAACTAATAGTCCTAGTTTGTGGAACTGTACTGGTTATTCCGAAAATGTTCCGAAATTGCCACGGATGGTGGACAACATATTTTTAAAACTTCATGATTTACTAAAACTATATCACCAGAAGCCATTTTGAGGACTTCAAGGATCCGAATTCCTCGGGAAAAATGTACATATTCAAAACTTTTTTCAAAACCTAGCTTGTGACATATCAAACTTCATGAATTTGCAAACCTTTGTCTTCGGAGGATATTCTGAAGGTGTCTGATCGTTATGGTCACTTATGGAGGCCCTATGGGATTTTGAGTTCCTCCGGGAAAGTAACCATAATCAAATTTTCACCAAAATCTAGCTTGCGAGATATCAATCTTTATGATTTTGCAAAAATAAGTCTTCGGAGATCTTTCTTTGAATTTTCTACCATACTCACGTGTAGTGGCGGGATTAAAAGTTCGTCCGGAAAAGTAGCCATATTCAAATGTTTACCAGAACCATCGAGATTAAACTTTTATTCGACGGAAAAATTCCTTCATTGTCTTTTTTCTAGTAAATCAAATGCCCAGATCCTCGTGAAACTTGAGCAACTCGTTTCTTCGTTATGGGAAGGTTAAGTTCCTGTTTTATTTCCGAAGCATTGAACTTTTCAGTCTCACCAAACTGTATGCTACAATTCTGTTTTTCAGTGGATATTTTGGAGTTGCCCTTGGTTTTCTTCCGGATGTTATATTTTGCACCGTTCTTCATGAAATTTGGCATCCTTGTAGCTCCTCTAAGCATTCTCTTGGCTATTTCTCAATTACTTCAAATGATATCCCTCAATTCGAGAATCAATCTCCACTCTGTTTAATTCGAGAACTTTCAATTCGTCCATTCGTGCCTGAAGTGAAACGCTGCTGCCGACAGAACAAGCGAGCGTGGGTGAACGGCCGACGAAAGATGCAAACACTGGCGATATTCGCCTCCTCTACGATATCTCACGACGTCTATTCCGAAGATTCCTGTGAAAGATGCGACTGGGCAGTTACTTATCGAGCCCACGGACCAGTTGAAACGTTGGTTCGAGCTTCGAACGTTGCTTCGAACAACTACTACGTCGTGTCCAACAACCATCAACATCTCGGCATGAGATCGAAGCAGTTATCCGAAGCATGAAATCCAATATGTCTCCCAGGATCGATCGCATATCAGTAGAGATGATCAAAGCTGTCCCCATTCTATCCGCACAAATGTTGTATCAATTATTCTGTAATATCTGGGACACCGCGACATTTCCGGCTGACTGGATGCGAGCGTCTTAGTAAAGGTCCTTTAGAAGGGGTATCATGCTACTGTTTATTGTGCTCAAAGTCATGTGCAAAGTTATCCTAAACTTTATTCAGGAGATCATCGACGCGACTATCGGGCGGAAGCAGGCAGGATTCCGTGCCGGAAGATCTTGTGTGGACCATATTATCACGCTCCGGATCATTCTGGAGTAGGTCAATGAATTCCAAGCGTCCCTCTATTTGGTATTCATTGATTACGGAAAAGGTTTCTACAGACCCAACAACGAAAATTTGTGGGAACGCTCTGAGACGCAAAGGAGTCTCGGAAAAAATCTTCAGCCTCAACGAAGCGCAGTAAGAGGCTTTCACATGCAGAGTCCTGCATAACGGAGCCTTGTTCGACCCCATACGGGTAATCGCCGGTGTGAGGCAAGGATGATATTATAACCGCTACTGTTCCTCATCGTAATTTACAAGATTATGGGAGATGCTATTGAGTGGAGCACCTCAACGACTTCGACTTGGTTGATGACGTTGCTTTGTTATCGCAACGGCGCTCTGATATGCAGAGCAAGCTCAACGACCGTCGCCGGCTCCTCTGTGGCGGGTCTCACCATCAACGTTAACAAGACTAAATCGTTGGATGTTTTAATTAAAGATCATATACGCCATAAACATCAGCAAATCGTTTAATAGACAAACTATTAACGAAAGAGAAAGTCGACGAAGAAAATCTCTCAATGTTACTTAGGACTTAATACATTGTTCAGCTTGTATGATCGAGTCCATTGTAAGGAGTGTATCGAAAAGTAGTTATAAACTTCCAAATAATAAAATAGGCATGAAAACATGGTTAAAATTAACATACTATTTCAGTTTATTATAGCTTAACATGTTTACAAAAGATCCAAACGGAAAAACTAGTCATCATGTTCATTTCTGTAGAATGCCCGTACCTTTGATTTGACACCTGCCATCAAATTCTGCACAGTGACCTTTGTGCACTTCCTGGATGCCGCTGCCCAATTTTTCTTAAAATCGGTCATGTTTTGGGACACTGTACCATCCTTCTTAAATATACGCTTGACTATTGCCCAATAGCGTTCGATCGGTCGCAACTGGGGACAGTTTGGTGGGTTGATGTCTTTTTCTACGAACTTGATGTTATTCTCCGTCAGCCACTGTAGAGTGGATTTGGCGTAATGTGCCGATGCCAAATCTGGCCAGAAGAGAGGAGGGGACTGGTGCTTTCTATACAATGGTAGCAACCTGTTCTTCAAACATTCCTTTTGATAAATCTCAGCATTTATAGTTCCTTTTGTATAGAAAATTGAAGAACGCAAGCCACATGTGCAAATAGCTTGCCAAATGAGCACCTTCTGACCGAATTTCTCCATCGCAACAGTCGTATCTGCGGTTGGCACACGTTCCCCAACAGATTTAGTATAAAACTGCGGCCCCGGTAGCGTTCTTGAATCTTCTTTAACGTATGTTTCGTCATCCATCAAAATGCACTGGTCGACATTGTCCAAAATGCAGCTGTACAGCTTTCGAGCCCTGGTTTTGGCACGAGACTTTGTTCCGGAGTTTGTTTGGGCACTTTCTGCTTTTTGTACGTCTTCAAGTCATTCCTGCGCTTGATTCGTTGAATCATTCCGATGCTGGTCCTGAACTTCTTGGCTAGATCGCGAGTAGAGGCAGATTTGTTCCGTTGAATATAATCCACAACTTTTTGGTCCAAATCGGGGTTGCTGGAGCCGGGTTTCCGGCCACTTCTTGGTAAATCCTTGAGGGAGCACTCCTTACCAAACTTTTCGATGATGCGTTTTACACTTGCCGGTGAACATTTACTCTTTCGCAATCTGGTTGTAAGTAACACCCTTTTCGGTGCACCAAGTGTGCAGAATTTTCTTTTAGTCTCAAATTCAATTCGCGACATTTTGAATACAACTTTATCAACGGAAATGAATGAACCGAATAATCATTTTTGACATGTAAACAAAGCAAATGGCGCTTACACGCTAAAAATATAGACAGTAGTTTATGCGTAATAACGCATCGAATGTTTATAACTACTTTTCGATACACTCCTTAGCATCTTTCAAGTTCGTCTCCATTCCTTTACTAGAACTGCAGCGCTAATCATCGGTATGCGCCGGGTTGGGTATTGAAGCGGATCATTCCATCCAAGTTGATCGCAGGTATTTTTGGATCAGGCAACGAGTCGTTGGTTCAATGACAATCCATTGAATCAACGACTTCCTGTGGAAGTGCAAAGAAGAATGGCCTCAAATCGTCGCTGAATGATGCAGAAACCGTTATAGAAATACGAACGAGCACCATGTGGAAATGAGACTCCGTACAACCCTGATACCATAGAACTTATCTTCGTGGTGTCGTCGGTGACGTGCAACGTATCAAGCGAGTTCAGGAAGCTGTATATGCAGATCAAAAAGCGATTCTGGTGGCTGGCGATTTTCGTCTACATAAGAAAAATAGTCTGTACAAGGTCAGTCCATTTGTCGACAAACAGGGCGTGATTCAAAATCTCAGTCGGTTAAGCGAGTGTGACTTCTTGGACGAAAACAGCACATATCCTTCGATAGTTCTTCCACGAGCGCACTCGGCACGTCATCAATGTTACGAGACTTGCTAGAAGTAGTTGCGCAAAGCAGTTTACATCCTACGAGTTCGTACTGTCTGTGGCCGGATTCGTCGAGAATGTCACGTTTACAAAATACAACGTGCTGTTCCTGCCCACCAATGATCCCCTTCTACGAGAGGTCAGGTTGGCTGCCTCGTCAGGTCGTCATCACTACCAAAGGTCAGGTCGCCATCACGAAAAGCTCTGGGGTGTCATCCTAACATGTTTTTCAACCGTGCGAAGACATTTTGCTGGCCTCTTCGATAAATACGCTCATGTATAGTTATTTTACTCAACGAGGGACTCCGATGGAGATTATCTGCAGGACGAACATCGTGGCAGCGTATTGGATCATGACAAACTTCCGGTCGAATTTACTACACCCAGAAGATGATGCTGATGATGATGCGTAAAAACATCCTGACCAAAGCCAAGCCGCAGCGGGTACCTACGGAAGAGATGCTATGAAGTTACCTGATTGAGGTAGAAAACACTGTAAACAGTCGACCGTTGACATATGTTCCAGTGGACGAATGTTCATCACCAGTGCTTACACCCAATCATTTCCTATTGGGATCGTTAGTCTCGTACAACGAATGTCCGTTAGTATTGCAGCGTTCGCGGAAGGTTGGGTTGACCCGAATTCACCAAAGAACTGTTGACCCATTTTTGATTTCAGTGAAGTCCTCTGTAGATGGACAAGTTCTGTCGGCGGTTGGCAGACTACTTCAGGGACGTACGAAAGACCTGCGACCAAGCCGTATTGGACGTAGGTGCAATAGGCAGTGAGTCGAACCAGAGTACATCCACTGGGGAAGACAGTTGCGTGCGGGGGACTTGGGGGACTTGTACACTACTGCGTCCATTGATACGAACTTTTGTAGTATATCCCTGTTTACTGTACACGCAGTGGGCAAGTTGCCCATCATTTGTTGGGTGTTCAGCTTCTTGCCACGTCACGTTCCCAGTCGGTGATTTGGTTTATGAACCCAATCACCTTACCAGGATTGGCAGACTAAATCTCATTGGCCTGTAAACAACCACTACCAAGAAATTTTAATCTCCGCCTATGCAATGCACTACAACTGCAAAGCAGATGCTATGATGTTTCGCTTTCTAGGTTACAGAAGCGGCATATATCATTCTGAACCCGGACAATGTTCTTCAAATGATATCTGTTCTTACAGGTCCCTGTTACTAGGCCAATGTATGTACAGAGAGCTCTCTTATTGAGCTCTAAGAGCTTTTTGGTTTCATTTGGACTTATTTAAAAAAAAAATGACTTATTTTAAATAGACTAAATCTATTTGACTGGTTACACTTTCTGTCACCTAACCAATTGGTTATCACCTTTTGTTCTTCCCAGCATTTAATTTCCATTTTTATAGTACAGTTTGATATACCGCAGAATGGCTCTGGGCCAAAAACTGTGAACTAGATCCTATTTCGTTCCCTTCAATGCCACGATGTTCCGGTCACACAGTAGTATCAATGACAGACTACATTCCCAGACAATTTTTGATGTACATTTATAAGTGCATAATGTTTTTAAAGCTGTCTCGACTGGCCAAGAAAATACAAATATTTGCATATCTGTACTTTCTTTTCAGACAGACATTCACGCATTCTAGCATTGCAAAGATTTCTGCTTGAAAAACTGTTGGTCACTGTCCTATAGCCACTGACATTTTGATTCCAGGATTCTTGCCCCAGTTTCCGTTACAATTTTTGAGCCATGTGTGAAAAATATGATTGAACCTTGGCGAACAGTGGGTCCTCTAGCGATCCAATCGGTACGCGATGTTTCGCATGCATTGTAGGGAACGCCATAGTTGTCCTCCGGTTTCATCCAGTCTCCGTTCATAGTTATCACCGGTCTTCTTTTAAAATGTTGTAATATATTGTAGATGGCCAGTGAGAGAACCTAACACTATATTTCTAGATCTTTTCAGCATCCGACACTTCTTCCAACCTCTAACTGCACATATTCATGCAACAGCAGCAGATTAAGAATTACATGTAGTGCTTTCGATGATGTGCTGCGCATAGATCTAGTTATAAAAAAAAAAGGAAATCGGGGGCCATCGTCAAGCGAAACCTAAGAAGACTCAAAAAGCTGTTGTGAGCGAGAAATAGTTCAAGGCAAATTGGCGTTCTGCGGCGAAACAAAGTGGACAAGAAGACTGTGTTAAATCTTATGACAGGTGTTAAACGAAAGACCCGGCAACTTGAAATTGGGTAAAAGAAACTTAGCTGATTATTTTTCCAGTATTTTGTACTAACTGAACTTGAAAAAGAAAAAGAATTTGACTTATTAGTAACAACATTGATCGACTTACACACATTACTGTTTGACAAAATTTTGATCGAAACACCCTTTATTCCTTCAAAACCTTTTCGCCTTATCACGCTTACCAGTGTTTAGTATGAAGACTACTCTTTCTAACTTCCATTTTGATTCATTAAAAACGGAACCAGCATGGCCTCACCCTTTTGGAGCAATACTGAAAATATGCCGTTTACACCTGCAGATTTAAATGACTGAAATGATCTAACTGCATGTTCTACTCAAGATGTTGTAAAAATTTCATCCTCTTTATCTAGTATTGTGCATTCCTGCCTGTTAGACTCTCGTAAAGTCTGCAAGGAACTTTCTTTCATCTTCTTTACTCATCTTACTACTCATCTTATAATGAAGAAAAGTTTTGAAAATGGTGTGCTGTAATCGGCATGCGACCTGAGAACGTGCGAGTTTTAATATATTAACAGTGTTTGTTGGATATCAATGTCTTCTTTGGCTTGTCGCTTTGGTACACATTTTTGAGTCCTTATTGAGGTTTTAGTATTTGCGTTCGTATATAACTAAGCAATCTCTGTTGAAGATTGGATTCGTAAAAATAAGGTGAACTTATGTTATCGCGAGATACCTCCCAACATTATAGATAATAACAACTACATTTACTGTAAGTTTTGATAAAATGCAATATTATTTAGACGCCAGTGCCTCTTAGTTAGTCTAAGACCTCAAACTAAATTATGAGCATGAGCATGAGAAAAATTGACCGCCCGAGGTTGCTACTCCGTTATTGCCAGATCAGCTGTTATTACACAAAGAACCAAAAGATGCTTGGGACAAGCACACATCCTCAATGTGTAAAAACGGGTGATCCAAAACCAAGGCAATACCGGCGCCGGCCTCGCCCGAATGCAGGTCAAGTAGGGAATGGGTAGGAATATGTTGACGTGATATTCGCTTTATTGGAGGCCGAGAACATCTCTGCACTCCCACGAGAAATCACTGGGATGTTGGATTAAATGGTTGGGTTTGCAGAGGGAGCTGCTTTGGTAAACGGTGTGCTGAATTCAACTGACGTCGGCAGCGAATAAGATATTTAACTATGTTCCCGATTTATTCTCTGTACAGAGATGCATATTAAAGTTATTCAAATTTTGGCACCGATTGGTACCGAACGAACAGTAAGGATGCTGTTAGGGCCACTTACAAATGTGAGTGTTTTATTTCAATGGAATACAAAAAATACGTTAAAACATCGAGTTTGACGACCGATTTAAACCAACATTAAGGATGCCGTTAGGGCCAATCATAAGTGTGTTTTTGTTTCAAAGGTATACAAGAATATGTTGAAAAATCCAATTTGAAAACCGATTTAAACCAACAGTAAGGATGCTGTTCAGGCCACTCACAAGTATGGATGGTTTATGGCTATGGAATACAAGAATATGTTAAGTCAACCTCAAACTAAATTATAAGGATAAAATATCGACCATCCATGACGTCTTAACATTTGCGCTAACCATCAACTCGATGTTTCAATAACCAGTAAAAATAAACTTATTACTAATTTTGTTTTACAATTTTCTGAACGATCTTAAATCTCGTTCTCACTGCGCTTGATCCCGAGTTAAATTTCAAACCATCCAAAATCACTCATTTCGAAGCTATTCATACATTTTCCAGCTACCATCATTCTCCCTTGCCTTGATTTATTGAAATTCTTCCAAGCAACACTAACCAAGCAGCTACAAACAACTTTCATCATCCACTCTTATGAGACTCGACCTTCAGCAGATCCGTCCCGGGTGCCCGACAAAGAACATAGAGCGCACTCAAGTGGATTCTGCCTTTATTATTACACATTTTGATATAATTAATGTAATTTTACCTGCGCTTAGGTCTTCAATTTGAATCGCTCGGCGGGGCTTCCGCATTTGTTTATTCGTTCCAGGGTGTAGGAGAGTCTATCGGCTCGTTGCGTACCCTTGTGATTATTATTTTTTTTCGTTCTACGTTTTGATCGGTTTCTTCGCTTTTTGGGAAAACAGAAGTTCAAGTTCTTACTGCAGCAGACCTAGAAGACTGGATCGCGCGCACTCTGGGCCTTCCCTTCTCTCGTTCTTCGTCCAAAGTGGTTGTCTAATGCTAAAGATAGGTATGGATGGGCCGAGAACATCGTTTTCGTCTTGGGTTTCGTCGAGCGAAACGAGTGCGTGCGAGCAGGTCAGTTCACCCCTTCACTTTTTTTTCTTGAAAATAATTCCGTGATGACGTTCACTGGCTTTTTTCCAGACTACTGTGCTTATACTTTCAACCAGGTGCGGCGTATTTTGTTTTGGTTACACCATGCAGCCGTAGTGGTTGCTGTATGTGCTCGAGGTGTAAACATCAAGAGTCCGAGTCTAGTTTCTTTCGAGCGAGAAATTTCGTCCATGTGTGAACGGCATTCCAGGCTTTGATCATGGTAGGTATATTCAATTTGTACCTCTAGCCATCTTTGCATGTTCAGTGCTATTCGGAAGTTTTTCTTCATGCAACTTTTGATAATAATTGTTGTTAAGAAACTTTTTTTGTCACATCGAACTTTAGTTCCATGAGCAGTGAGTCATGCTTACCGGTCACAGCTAGTCAGTTTGTCACATAATTTCCCCTCTATGTTGCATGAGACGCATTACCAGGGCTTCCCATTTCTTTGTGAATGCGATATGTATAAGAAATTAACACTGAATGGTTGCTGTCACCATCCCCAACTGGTATTGATCATCGTCTTTCATTCATCAGAAATGCCCAAAATGCAATCTAAATATTTACCTATAAACCGGAGCGCAGTGCCTCTCGCTGAAATCGAACGGTAACGACAGCCAATCTACAAATAAATGTGTGAAATAACACATTATTATCATTAGCCGGCCGGCAGCCCCGACACGTTCCCAACTGAGTGTTCAAACAATCCTATCCTGGTGGTCACACATATGGCCATAAAATCGCATACCCGACGTGTAACATGATTGGAAATACATCTGCAAACATAAGCGTTCAACAAGTAGTTTATTTTTGGAATCGAGCTTCGTTTTGATGAATATGACGATAGCTTTTCCTGTCCTAAGTTACTTGAATTCATGAATGTCAAACTTTACGTGCATTGAATGGAGAATGCACGACTCCCTCCGATTTGTATTCGATATTAGCAAAAGAATTTTCCGCCGAAGGCCGCATGATTTTGCGAAACAAACATCATCACCGAGACTTTAACTGCAAACTCATAGGCGGTCAGGTACAGCAGCTGTGCAAGTGAATCATTTTTCAGAGCAATTTTTAAACACTTGCAGTCGACCATGAAGGGGAATTCTAAAAGGTTGCAATCTCAACTAGTTTAACTGAATCACACAACATTGTGCGAGGCTCACGTTCAGCCAAGCTAAACGAGCTCGAGGCAAGGAGGTATCTCGATCCACGGACCGCTTTGTCTGGAATGTTGCAGAGGTGGAAAAGAGAGATAGAGTTGCAACCCCCAGTGGCTATAGGTGCCTGATCATACATTCACTACTGACTGGTCGGGGTAATAGTTGTGATTATCGGGGACTGGATAGCTGAAACACTAGGGATGCTTGTATCAGAATCTTATTGCTACATGTTGAGCACTGAACATGGTTTAGCAATCGGTATTTTACCTTTAAAGCCTGTCCACGTTAAATCTCGGACACCAAAATAATAGCAGCAATACAATTTACACATAATTCAATAAAACCGATTGTTTATTTCACAATAATAGAGTTTTATCTACATTAAAATCAGTTGATTAAGATACATCCGCCATCAAGTTCCGTACGGTATCCTCAGATACGGCCTCCGTGACGATTCTCCATCTTCTCTTGAAATCATCGCTTGGGATTTCTTCTAGTTTCGAAGAGTTTTCGCTAACTAGAGCCCAGTACTTCTCTGTTGATTAAAGTTCTGGACAGTTTGGTGGATTGGCTGGTTTTGGCACGTATTTGACCTCTTCTGCCTTATACCATTCTAGGACGGTTTTCGAATAGTAACAAGAGGCCAAAACAGAGGTGGAGAGTCGTGGCTTCTGATAATCGGTAGCAACCGCTTTTGCAGACATTCTTTCTCGTACACATGCTTAGTGATAGTATCGGTAGATACGAAACTTTTAGATTTTCAACCACAACTATATATGGCCTGCCAAATCAAATACTTTTTCGAGAATTTGGACACCTTCTTTGTCTGGAAATGCTCGGCAACGGCGTTCCTTTGCATTGCGGTATAAAAAGCCAGACCCGGAAGCTGTTAAAAGTCTTCGAGTATTTATGTTCCGTCGTTCATTCTGATACAAGAAAATGTTTACAAAAAATTGGTGCAATCTCCATAGCATGACTTTTAGCAGTGAAATTTTGCTTGTCATAACGATTCGGCTCCTTTTTCAATTTGTACGCCTTCAGTCCTTGCCTCTGCTTCAGTTTTGGTCCGTATGATTTTGACTTTCCTACTTTCTGAACCAGATTTCGCACAGAACGGTTGGGATTTTTGGGACCGATAAATTCGGACTTTGCTGCCGTTCATACATATTACGTTTGCGCACTTCCACTTGACTCGACGCCATTTTACTGAATGTAACAAGAATGTTAACATGTTGTATCACGAAATAAAGTGGAGAGTTTCAGCTTTCATACAAGTGAAATGTTTCAAGGATCCGTGAAATATTTGAAAATCAACACTGAAAGAAAAGTGTCCGAAATTTAACGTGGACAGGCTTTATATGTTAATTTTGCTAGCATAAATGTCTTAAACACACCTCAACGGAGTCCGGCCGTTAAATTGTTTGCAGTTGGTGTTCTTATGAAAATGTCTGGAATTTAAGTGATATCCGCTGCCTGTTAATCTTACCGGCGTTTGCATGGATATTAATCTTTCTTATAGATTGGATCACCCCGTATCGTGGACGTTGATTTCGTTTAATTTTGCCGTTTTTAACTTTATGTTCGCTAGTTTATTTTTTCCCTTAATCAATCAATATTTGTATTAGGTTTATTTCTGGTTTTGTGCATCATCTTTAACCATGACAATAGTGATTCCTAGGTGATCAACACACAAGTCTAGGGTTTTTTTTTTCATTAGGGCGAATCTACAATTGAGAGATTCTCTCCGGGCTCGCTTTCTTTCATTCATAAACCAATCACCTTTACGTTTTTCATTCTTCTATTTGTAGTGTATGCTAGCCAGCACTGTTGTGTTTCGATCTGTACTAAAGAATGTCTCGTAAGTTTTATAATGGCGCTGTAATGAATGAAAGAGAGCGAGCCCGGAGAGAATCTCTCAATTGTAGATACGCCCTTGTGAAAAAAAAAACCCTAGAAATATTCTTTAGTTAACTGTTATTTATGTATTATGATTAAAGAACATAATGAAATCTGAACAAAATTTTACCAAATGCAAAATTCGAAAGACTCCGTTGAGATAAATATTGGTTCTTTTGCGGGTGATCTATTTTGGTTAAAATAGTGTTTTTTGTTTGTCGCTTTTTCGATTTTAGTGAACCACCGCGATTATACACTCAGATTATTTTACAGAAATCTGTAATATTTTACCGAATTCTCAACAGCTGAACGTTCGGTAATCCGACTACGAATTTCGGTAAAAAATTTCCGAAATCTGGTAAATTTTTTTACAGATATCTGTCAAATTTCACCGAAATCCGTTAAATCGGATTACCGAACGTTCAACCGTTGAGAACTCGTTAAAACCTTACAGATTTCTGTAACAAAATCTATGTGTGTAGTGTTGGATGTTTACGTCTAAGACATTTTTATTGTTAGGAAAATCAAATTTTCCCTCGAAACATCTTATAAATTCCTTGAAATTTTTAAATGGCTTAGAAAATATATGTGCACGAAATATGCTTAGAAAAATGAGCATGACAATGTTCGACCACCTTCGGTTCCGCTTTCGTTATTGCCAGATCTTTAATCACAGTGAGAACAAACAGATACTGTTTGGGGCTAGTATGCAGAGGTGCAAAAACTAATGATGCTCACACAACGATCATTGGCGAGGCACTTTCGTGAAACCCGCGAATATAGGAAAACAATCTCCTTCCAAAGCAAGTTCACACTCACAGCATTGAAATTGAGCCTTCGATCAGTAGATTGGGTCGAAGGAGCCCGCCATTGTTCCGCGAAATTTTGCAATAGAGAGAAGGTAGTCCCATTCTCCTTATCCAAATCGTTTCACTTGGGTGCCCTGATGGTCCCTTTCCCCGGTATATGTTTTGTAATGAATAATTCATTTTGGTATGGTCATTTGAATGCTCACCCTGCGTTTCTGAAAGTAATATTGGTTAGAGACATATGTACACTGAAAATTTATTTTCGTAAAGTAGCTTTCACGCGTTTCGTAAACATGGATTTTGTACATAGAACAAATGTCTCGTATATTGTATGAAACATTCATAATGCTTTTTATCTGGTGAAATGCTTTCATTACACTTTTTTGTAAAATGCACGAAATGAACTTCGTGATGACCAGCTAATCGCTGCTTCTCTTTTATACCGCACTCATGCACGATGGTGTTTCTGCTGATATGGGCGGAAATAATTTATCTATTCCAAAATAAAAATCAAAGCGCTGTCGTGAGCTATAACTTCATGCTCATTAATCAAGATTGTTCTCACGAGTCAGCGTGGCCTAGTGAGATCAACCACGGATATAGAATCAGCACTTTCTAAATATTCAGGTTCGAAACCCATGTCTGAAACAATAAAAAAAAGCTGGACAATTCCACGTGATTGTGCTTTTCTTGTCAATTACATTTTGAGTCGATAATGTAGATCTGTCAGTCCTTCATGCAACCACCAGAGAGACGTTTCTTTTTAATTTATGACAAAATATTAGTAGCTCTTTGCATTGTTTCCGTACAATGTACGAATGTTCTTTCTGTGTCAACAAAAGCTTCGTGCTTTTGACAGTTGCACGTGCAATTAATTACGAATGTACCTTCATAAAAAGAACAAATCAATTTCGTTGCTGAAAACAACGAATGGATTAGTGAGTATTACTTTCGATTTTGTAATATAAACTAAAATTGACTTTCAGTGTATGCCGTTCTTTATTTACTGACTAAATTTTATTTTATTTGGATCTAGGAACAAAATGAATAACAATTACCTGCTTTGCTCCACGTTTTTTTAAAGCAATAAAATTGTGGAACTTCAGCACTAATACCCTCATATAAACATCAATTGTTACCTGATTGGTGAGTGCTCATCGCCTCACGGGACAATCATTTGTTACTTTTTGCGGCATCGACCATCTTCAGCGCGATGAGAATCGTTAAATATACTGATAGAATGAGTTAAGGCGGTTTTACCTTCGATCATATAACAATATTGATTGTCATAAATTTCAATTTTGCATTCATTTTGGATAAGTAAAAACTAGTAATTAAATGTTGAGCTATACAAGAGCCGACCGTGTCCGAATGAGGATTGTGCAAGAATCCAAAGAAATTGACATGATACTCACTTTGAAGGAAGTCGAGAAATCCTCTGCAATTCCACAAGATGGAGATTGGGTTCAAACAAGGTTGATTAAAAAAAACGATTCGTTCAATTGAACTGATGTCTAGACATACACAGTAATTATTAAATTTTGGTATCGATTTAAACCCACAGTTAAGAAGCTCTCGTTGTTTGAGTTGTTTAAGTTACATACAAAAGCGAACCGTAAAACGGGATAACATTGACAACTTCTTTCATCATTTCTTAAAGATTTCATTTATAAGCAGCACCTTTGCATGTTTCATATTTCCTAAACAAGTGAAGTTATAGCTCGATTCACTAGAAATCTGGACGAACTGCTTATCTTTCACAGCTCACCCAAAGGTCGGTTCTCGAATGGCTTGATAGCAGATTGAATCTCTTCTCTTTCAGTGGTGAAAAATTTGGTACGGTTCGTTAAGATTAAACAAATTGTGATAGATGGAAACCGAAAAAAGATTATTAATGTTGGACACCCAGGTCAAACATTTTGCGAGATCATTAAGTTTGGCTAAGTTAACCATGTGCAGTGTCTTCAAACACAGTTCACAGAATCACAGTTAGCGTCGTAGCAGACTTCACCTCTAAGGTATTGCATTGGATTATTGCGAACAATTAAAGCAACCCCAGGATTCTCGGATGGTGACATTGGATCCAGTGGATTCTTTTACGCAAAGACTATGGTTCTTATCGTGCCACCAAGTAGCCAATTTGGACACTGAAACAGAACCTAGTGGCCAAAACATGCGCTCGGCTGTTATATAACTAGAGAGGTTCTCACACTGAATCAGTCTTACTGATGAACGACTATACGTAGATGGAATTTAGGGAGCTTACCAGGCAAGAAATGTATGTGGCCACGGCTCGAAGAGCTGTCTCCGTGCTCATAAGTGCACTAGAAAAGTTTTTATTTGGCAAGTAATTTGCAGCTGCGAACAAAAATCCCAAGCTGTCGTTACAAATGAGTCCTGGGAGTCTTTGAAGGGAGGTACCGGTGGAACGTGAACTGAAAATTAAATCAGGTGCTGGAAGATCCTTCCATCGTCCAAACCACACAAATCGGTGATGTAAGAATTTTATCAAGAAAGGGGCGGGCAACGGGTTAGATGGATTCATTATAAGAAAACAATCTACGGACCCTCCTAAAATGCGAAGCTGGCAGGATGTGATTTGGATACTTATTCTGTGTACAGTAGTAAACAACCAGCGGAAGGCTGAGATGCTATATATGGGAAGGTCCATTAATTATGTTACGCAATAAGGGGGGGTTGTGAAGATCCCTACAAAAATTGAAGGTCTATACAAAAAACGTGACAGGGGGGGGTTAATAGCAAGTCATTTTATTGCGTGACGTAATTAATGGACGCTCCTAATCCAACAGTAAGGATGCTATTGATATATTGATATCACACACAAATATGAGAAGTTTATTCAAGAGGAATCCGAAAACATTAAAATAAAAAAAATTGATTACTTATGTAAACCGGCAGTATGGATGCCGTTGACGCCACTCACAAGTGTACTAAAATAACACTGTTCTTCATATTAACACATTTTTATTTCAAGACGTACCAACCAACATCATCATAGAGCTGAAAATTAGACTTACGATCTAGAAAGGAATCATTTTCAATGATTGCTTCTATTTTTTCTTAGAAATGATACACTAATCTGTGAGCTACTCACGCTCTGTTTTGTGAAATATAATTTGTTTATATTTTCTAGTGTTGAGATTTTTATTGTGAATATCATACATATAAAGGCAAAGTTCAATAACCGAACCCACCTCTCAATGAGTCTGAGTCAACTGTACCCAATTCTGGGCTACCTGTATAGACAGATCCTTCTTACTTACTCACTTATGTGTGCTTTCCAACCAAACCATTAGTGTGTCCTTTCCAACTCAAACCATTATTGCCTTGGGCCAACGTGAAGGATTTCCATCCTGGGCGGCTGCTCGCATTAGCCTAGACCTGGGTCCAGGTCAGATTTCAATCGACTTCCTTTATTTCCTTGGTGAGGCTCTGACATCACGAGCCCTTGGGTCTGCCTTTCCTGGGTTGCAATCCCGTGCTTGTTTGCAGACCCACACTCCACTTTGAGTTGTCTAATACCTCGTTCACACTACAACCTATGTTACGTGATATAGAGTAACTTGATATCAAATGCC
>JASCZW010008172.1:0-54204 GCA_034211315.2 Aedes japonicus
AAATGGAATGAAATGGAATGAAATGGAATGAAATGGAATGAAATGGAATGAAATGGAATGAAATGGAATGAAATGGAATGAAATGGAATGAAATGGAATGAAATGGAATGAAATGGAATGAAATGGAATGAAATGGAATGAAATGGAATGAAAATGGAATGAAATGGAATGAAATGGAATGAAATGGAATGAAATGGAATGAAATGGAATGGAATGAAATGGAATGAATGAAATGGAATGAAATGGAATGAAATGGAATGAAATGGAATGTAAATGGAATGAAATGGAATGAAATGGAATGAAATGGAATGAAATGGAATGAAATGGAATTGAAATGGAATGAAATGGAATGAAATGGAATGAAATGGAATGAAATGGAATGAAATGGAATGAAATGGAATGAAATGGAATGAAATGGAATGAAATGGAATGAAATGGAATGAAATGGAATGAAATGGAATGAAATGGAATGAAATGGAATGAAATGGAATGAAATGGAATGAAATGGAATGAAATGGAATGAAATGGAATGAAATGGAATGAAATGGAATGAAATGGAATGAAATGGAATGAAATGGAATGAAATGGAGAATGAAATGGAATGAAATGGAATGAAATGGAATGAAATGGAATGAAATGGAATGAAATGGAATGAAATGGAATGAAATGGAATGAAATGGAATGAAATGGAATGAAATGGAATGAAATGGAATGAAATGGAATGAAATGGAATGAAATGGAATGAAATGGAATAGTAGAATGAAATGGAATGAAATGGAATGAAATGGAATGAAATGGAATGAAATGGAATTGAAATGGAATGAAATGGAAGATAATGAAATGGAATGAAATGGAATGAAATGGAGATGTAAATGGAATGAAATGGAATGAAATGGAATGAAATGGAATGAAATGGAATGAAATGGAATGAAATGGAATGAAATGGAATGAAATGGAATGAAATGGAATGAAATGGATGATAATGAAATGGAATGAAATGGAATGAAATGGAATGAAATGGAATGAAATGGAATGAAATGGAATGAAATGGAATGAAATGGAATGAAATGGAATGAAATGGAATGAAATGGAATGAAATGGAATGAAATGGAATGAAATGGAATTAAATGAATTAAATGGAATAGAAATGGAATGAAATGGAATGAAATGGAATGAAATGGAATGAAATGGAATGAAATAGAATGAAATGGAGATTAAATGGAATTATGGAATGAAATGGAATGAAATGGAATGAAATGGAATGAAATGGAATGAAATGGAATGAAATGGAATTAAATGGAATTAAATGGAATTAAATGGAATTAAATGGAATTAAATGGAATTAAATGGAATTAAATGGAATTAAATGGAATTAAATGGAATTAAATGGAATGAAATGGAATGAAATGGAATTAAATGGAATTAAATGGAATGAAATGGAATGAAATGGAATGAAATGGAATGAAATGGAATGAAATGGAATGAAATGGAATGAAATGGAATGAAATGGAATGAAATGGAATGAAATGGAATGAAATAAAATGAAATAAAATGAAATGGAATGAAATGGAATGAAATGGAATGAAATGGAATGAAATGGAATGAAATGGATTGAAATGGAATGAAATGGAATGAAATGGAATGAAATGGAATGAAATGGAATGAAATGGAATGAAATATAATGAAATGGAATGAAATGGAATCTAATGGAATGAAATGGAATGAAATGGAATGAAATGGAATGAAATGGAATGAAATGGAATCTAATGGAATGAAATGGAATCTAATGGAATGAAATGGAGTCTAATGGAATGTAATGGAATCTAATGGAATGAAATGGAATGAAATGGAATCTAATGGAATCTAATTTATTGCATTGAATTATCTTTTGTAGTTTTTTTGCATCGTCATTCAAAATAAGTTCATTTTTTTAATGCATACGTTATCTATTTTTATCAAATTACTGGAGCTTTTTGAAAACTTATCTAATCATCTGAAGTTTTCTCAAGTTTCTATTAGGTACATGTTTTTCACATTCATTTGCTTTTATTTAGTAATATAAAAAGAGTAATGAAATGAATTATTTTATTTTATTATTAGGTATGTACCACTACAATACAATAAATTTTCCAAAAATGCAGGGCAAACGTGTCAACAGGGTAAATGGTACCATTAAAATTCCTGATTCACAGGAAAATAGTCGTTGAAAATCAACAAAAATTCTAAAGTATCATTTCAAGGAAAGCTGCGTCCTTGTTTTTATAAATTCAACATTTCTTAAACTTAAAAATGCTTTCGCAAATCTTTTGAAATTTGAACGGAATTTTTCCAACTGCTCGATTATTCACGAAAGTAGAAATGATTAAGAGTTCCTTGTGAATCATATTGTATTCACTACATTCCAAACAAAATCTTTACTTCTTGATTATCAGATAAGTGGGAGAAATGGGATGATCTCAAATTATATAGCATATAAAGGATAGTAAACCTAAAGTTTCGAAGAGCTGTTCCGTTTCCATGCATCACAATAACTTACGGTAGCGTGTCTCATAGATACTACAGTGCGGGAAATAAGTATAAAGACAAAACATTTCTAATAACATTCTATTCTGTGTAAACCAAATGCTTTCCAATACATACTCAGCAGCAAGCTAAAAGTTCATCATCATTAGTTTTTCCTTTGAGACGAATCATTTCAAAACAATCCAAAAGTTTAGTTTTTCTCATGGGAAATAAATTTAAAGACAAGATCAAATATTTTAACAGTATCATTTATTAATCGAATTTCAATTCCAGAAAATAGCAAATTAGTAATGTGTAGCATTTTCCTTTTGAGAAATAACCTCTTGCAGGCGTCTTGGCTTAGAAGTTATGAACGATTTCAATTCATGTTCTCATCCATCTCATTGTCAGCTAATGGAATAAGAACTTCCTCCAGAAGCTGGCAATACATTTCCGAGTTCATCCGTGTTGAAATGAAACAAACAGTCGTCTTTGCAGATACGTGAAATCCAGCCTAAATCATAACGGTACCTCCACCAAAATTCCTTTTTTCTTTAGTTGGCCTGTTTTGCCTTTCATCGCACCAGCGACTGCTGAAACAATCCGGTCCATCTAGTTTGAACTTCTTTTCATCACTGAACACCACATTAGAGCACTCATCCTCGCAGAACTGATATTTTTCAGCAATGGGCCGGATGACGGGCCTTCTTATGACGATCAAGAAGTTTTGGTGCAGATGCCGCTCTCCTATAGCAAATGTTGTGATCTTCACTCAACATCTGACAAATCCGACGTTTGGACACAGGAAGATTCATTTCGGCTTTGATGGCACTCGGACACAGCCTTTGAATGACTGCAAGTCGGTTGATTTCCCTCTTCATCCTGAAGTTCAATCCTGGTTTCAGAATAGACGGACGTCCGGGTCGCTTCTTATTGGCATATTTCTTACCCAACCGTAGGTAATTATGCACGACATCCTTACTCCTTTCTATTTTTCTGCCAATTTCCCGAAAAGTCAGACCTTGTTCATGTACACAATGTATGTAAGACGGGGACAGGATTATCTTCGGCGAAAACCGAAACGTTTCTGACGTTTCGTAAATTAAAAGCGTATAAAGAGTGGTTTGCCGACCTCGATGTACCTAAGAGAGTTGAAAGCACAAACGACTGAAGAAAAGTTTGAGCTTTTCTCTCGGCAATTTACTAGCGTTTTTGAAGATCGGATGCCAACTGCGGAGGAGACAGCGTTTGCTGTAGATCTAGTGCCGAAAGACGCTGTCGATTTAGACATTTTTGACATCAACGCACCAATGGTGTGTTTTCAAAAAGTGTAGCTCATCATTGGTACCTCTTAAAGCAATATTCAATCAGTCACTTCAGCATCAACGTTTTCCATCCGCCTGGAAGACATCTTATATGCTGCCGGTGCATAAAAAAGGTAATAAGATAGACATCTCAAACTACCGAGGAATTACTTCGTTGTCGGCTGGATTCAAATGCCTTGAAATTATTATCAATGATGTACTATTCAGCTCGTGCAGAAACTACATCAGCGAACATGTCAGGCAGAATATGTAATTGGCTCCGTTCGTACCTAACCAACCGACGACTTAATGTGAAAATTGGATCAACAGTGTCTACTCCTTTATCTCCGTGTTCCATTGTACCACAAGGCAGCAACTTGGGTCCACTGCTGTTTGTATTATTCTTCAACGACGTGACGATCTGTTTGGTAAACGGTGGAAATCGTTATGCGAACGATTTGAAAATATATCTCGTAGTACGGAATGAAGCCGATTGCAGGCCACTACAAGAATTACTAGATCGATTCAGTCATTGGCGCAGGTTGAACTTCCTCAAAGTCAGTGTATCGAAGTGTTGCGTAATTTCATACCGGCAGCTCAAAAATCCTATCATGTACCACTACATGATTGAAGGACAAGAACTTGGGCGCGTTGATGAAGTCAAGGATCTGGGAATTCTCATGGACCATCAACTTACATTCAAGCTGTATTATTCAGCCATTGTTGACAAAGCCAATCGTCAACTTGGATTTATTTTGAGAATCGCTAAAGATTTTAATGATCCTACATGTCTTCGCGCTCTCTATTGCTCTCTAGTTAGATCAATTCTTGAATTTGCATCAGTGGTTTGGTCACCGTACGAAACTTTGTGGATCTCTAGGATCGAATCTGAAAAAAAATATTTCAAATCATTGTACAATACTTGAGAATTCCATGGATGATCTGAAATTAAGTATACCGTAGAAAGAATAGTATATCTACAATTTCATTGTGCTGCCGCTACATGAGCATATGAGCATGAGCATGACCATAATTGACCGCCCGAAGTTACTACTCCGTTATTTCCAGATCAGCTGTTATTATACAAAGAACCAAAAGATGACGCTTGGGACTAGCATACACCCTCAATGTGTAAAAACTGGTGATGCCAAACTAAGACAATTCTTGCGCCAGCCTCGTCCGAATGTAGCTCAAGTGGAGATTGCATATGTTGAAGTAATACTCGTTTTATTGGAAGCCGAGAACACCTCTGCACTTCCAAAAGAAATCACTGGGATGTTGGATAAAATGGTTGGGATCCGTTTTGGTAAACGGTGTGCTGAATTCAACTGATGTTGGCATCGAATAATATATTTAATTATTTGTTCTTACTATAAATTAGAAGAAAAATTAGTAATCTCCATTTAATTCCGAGTCGAGTTATTAGTACGAGACACTGAAGAAGTCTGCACATTCTGTCGAAGATAAGCCAAGGTAGTTGGAATTAAATGGATATTACTAATTTTTCTTCTAATCTATAGTTACAAGTATTCCACTAAACAGCTCAAACCCTCTAGTATTTATTCTATTTTTTTATTTTTAGCATCGATTTAAATCAACAGTAGTGATGCTTTTGGGGCCACCCACAAGTGTGGGTGGTTAATAGAAAAAGATCTTATGCTACACAACAGTAACATATCTCCACTAACTGGAATCACTCTCCCTATAACCTTGAATCAGATAAAATTACTTTATGATTATTTGTCGTAGTAAAAATAATAGTGATATGCAATTAATAATAAGATGCGCCTATATTCTTCTGTACAGCTAAACCATTAGTCAAAGAATGTATACTGAAATTTGAAGGTCATGACATGATAGAAATAACACGATGTTGTTAAGAAGCACTGAACAATGTACCTATAATACTGAAATGCAGCTATTTGCCTCTTCCGCCGCGGTGCTAGATCATTGAACTTCTGAAATGGCGAAAATTCCAACGTGATACAATTTAATAAAGTCGATCACCCGGGATCCCGGCAGAACAGCAATGAAAATTTAAGCAAACAACAATGCGAAATAAATTTTATATGATCACTGCCCAAAAAACGGAAACAATCCAAAACAACAAAAAAATCAAAAGAATTCAAAAAACACATAGCAAAATAAAAATGAGAATAAGACAGGAAATTCGAATTTTACGAAAACTCTTGTTTTCCGCTGCGCCCATAAATGATTCTTTATGTCTGCGAAATAGAAAATGTAGAGTAATTTTTTTAAATGTTTTTGCGGATTTTTTCTTATATAATTTAAAAAAACAAACTATTTTCCTATATTTTCAAATACATAACCAAAGTTAGGTGGGCAAAGATTTATAACGATGCATAAATGAAAATAGCATTAAAAATATTGTGAAGGGATGTTATAATATAAAATGATAATAACAATTATATATGTAGTTTTTGATGTGCTGCTGCTACAGTGGCAGAACAAATTGATGTGATACAGCCACAATAAAACTGGGTCTTAGCTTCGGGTGTTGACAAAGAGTCCCTACTGAGCCCTTGCGGCACGTCAAGCCGGCCATTTCAGCGTAAGGGACGAATAACTCTCAAGGCACCATTCCACCATTCCACCAGCAGCATTGCACCATAGAAGATATGGTGAAGCTCATAAGCCTTTTGGCTTATTTTTTAAACATTAAAAATGATACGTCCTTATTTTTCAATGTATGATGGAAATTGGAGTACTCGTGTAACTTTATATGTAAGTTTGGCAATTTGGCGTTAATTTTTAATTTTTTTTTTTAAACACAATCTGACTACTGAAAATTTGCGGGTTTCAATAACATTAAGTGACCAAATAAAACATTCAAGAAATTTAAAAAAAAACTTAACCTAATATAGAATTTCGGGGTAAAATCTGCACCAAATACACACTATTCATGAAGGGAGTCACATGTTTCAACTTTAGGTTGCCGCGGCACTCAATTACGAGACTTTTTGAAGTTGAAATTCTCACTGTGTAATTTTATAAATATTGATTCCCTTTCCCTACATGCGCGGTAATTAAAAACAAGTTTGCAAAATTGATGAACTTTACATATTTTTGTCCATAACACTAGTTTACAGCATTTATGAGCTCGGTAAGCTGATCATCATTTCTAATGTGAAATTTTATGCAGAATATAAAAAAGCCGTCAAAAAAAAATTAAAGTAGAACAGTTTTAAGGATTTGGATAAAAGTTGATTTTTTTATAAATGAACAAAAACACATTTACTTAAAATGAAATATCTCACAGGCGTTGTGTGAACCAATTTCAAATATTTTGTCACCAAATGAAGCAGAGATAAATTTAACACTGATCTTCTCAACATTGCAATATTCTAGGAGTAATAGTTTCGCGATCTATAAGCATATATAATTGTTTGTGATATTTTTTAAGATTTGTAAAAGCAATTGTGCTTCACATATGATTAATACCAAAATAATGTCAACGTCAATGTCAAAAAATATATTGCATATGTATCTTAAAGAAAAACGAAGAAAATAAGGTCTCAATGGTGAAAATCGGTTGAAAAATGAGGAAGTTATGCTGGTTTTTGGAAAAAGTGCAGAAATGCGGGAAAATCGAATTTCGAACTCATCACTTTCGTCGCCAAGATTTGGTGGGAAGAAATCCAAATGTGAGTGGAGGAAATGGATTTCAATGACATGTTCACACTTATTGTCATAAAGAGCAAGGAGTTATAAACTTTTTACATGAAACACGGGTAACTTGATAAATTATTTTTAGATTTAATATTACCTATTTTCTCATAGTTCTTCCAGCGAATTCTCAATAACTTCAACATGATCCGCACTTTTAGTGTTTTCTAGAAAATTCGTAACAACCAGTCGAAATGGTTTCCACGCTTCTTGCTCATCAGGAGCCAAAACTGCGAAGAACTACCAAAACTGTGTGTTAAATTTCATTCTGCATTTGATGACAAGATATTTGAAACTAGATCACACGCGTTGGAGATATTCCATTTTAAGTAAATCTAGGATTTTCAATCTAACAATGAGAGATTCTCTCCTCTCTCGCTCTCTTTCATTTATTATAGTACAGATAGAAACACAGTAGTGCTGGCTAGCATACTCTACAAACAGTAAAATTAAAAAGAAAGTAATCAACGAGACTCTTTCAATTTCAGATTCGCCCTAATGAAAAAAAACCTAGAAATGTGTTTTTGTTCATTTATTAAAAAAATAACTTTTATCCAGTTCTCGAAAACTGTTCTACTTTAATTTTTTTTACGTCATTTTTGAATTCTGCATGAAATTTCACATTAGATACATTAGTTGCATTATAAAGTTCATCTCTTTTGATTTATGTTGGAAACTAGTGTAATCTACGTTTACTCATATTGTCTCATTAGATGTTCATGGTTAATTGTTTCTAGGTTTTGTAACGAATATTAATAGCAAATTGCTTGTCCAGCAATTTCAAAAAATAAAATAAAATTAGCGCAATAAACGCCAGATTTTTAAATTCGAGTATGACAGTATTTTCCCGAACTGTAGAAGAACTTTAGTTTGAATATTGTTCCATTGCAAGCTTCAAGAAGTAGGGAACGCCGTTTCGAGCTTCTCGTACAGTATAATTGATAACATCTGTAAAGATTGTTTAACTATGATATGTAACATCTTTAAATAAAAATGTACGGTGTTTTGAGTTCTCCTCAACACGCTTTACGCACTCTCTAGTTCATACTTCCTGGCATAATTATTTTACCTTGTTAGGTACCAAAAATAAAAAAAACAATTCACAAAGAACACCCGGCCAACGGAATAAAGCTTCATCGATCTATCTTTTGCGTAAGATGATACTCCGAACGGATTCCAGGTGCGTAAATTCTATCGTTTAGGTATCGTTCCTAACATCTGTTTTTTTTACCCTGCGTAACTTAGTAGCTCCCATCCGCACTCTCAAGCGCACAGTAGTGTATTGTGAATTTATTCCAATTCCGATAGCTTCTGAGAATCAACATCCCACACCTAAAACATGTGCGTGAGACTGACACACACACACAAACAGCGCTACAAGTTAGCCAAAAGAGACTTTAATAAACGAAAGGAACAAGATTACAATTATGATTCAATCTCGAACAGCATTAATTCAATTTCACGAATTTAGGGTACAAAAACGTGGAAGAGAAAAAGAGAACTGACGCACGAACGCACAGAATGGCAGAATGTGCCTACAGCAGAAGAGATTCGTTGCTGGTTGCTTTGGCTTGCGTTTCTCTCTACACATAGAAATGGAAGCAAGGAAAGCCGAAGCGGTCTGGGCGCAAAATGAACTGGGTGGGAGAGTGATGCGTATCGAGATCATGAATGGATTGGGTAAGTCACTCAACAACAAGTCTGAGTGCTGAGTTCCGTTATGCTGTATTGGTAAAGACGTACACTGTTGCCGATGTGACTTCGTTAGCGTCCGACACCGAACGCATACTTCGATCCAATGGGTGGAGCTTAGCACAAGTATTTTGCGCTCTCATAAATAACGATACACTCATACACACGCATGCTTGGATAGATTGGGAGAGATAACGTGAGAGTTCGTGCAGCTGCGAGAGCAAGGATAACAAATTGCGATGGCAGTGCAGATCCTGGTATGGCTTTTGACAGCATTCCAACCAAGTGGTGTCTAGAGAGAGGTCATCGCGACAGTATTTTACTTATTTTATTGTATTTTGTCATGTTTTGCGATTCACAAAATAACCTCAGTTTCGGCTTGCTTTTGGAATCCTTTTTATAGTAACCTCTCCCTCCAAACACTGGCTGCAGCTACTGCCACAAACGAAAGGAATATCAGAATTATATTGAAGCGCTCAAAAAGATTCAAAATCGTCGCAAAAAAGTTTGTTTCTAGTCATGTCTGATGATCCTTGCATGCAGCTTGTTGTATTGCTGCTCGCGTGCATCAGTGCGAGGATTTTTTTATCAACTTCGCTTGAATTTCGTTGTTTTGATTTCTGTGAGTTTTTTTAATCGTTTTTGCTCAAATTGGATCGTTGTGCTGCATTTGATTATGTGACTTTTTCAGTCTGCTTATCGCTGTTTGTTTTTTTCGCCGTTGGAGTTCACTGGAAGTGCATCCATTTCGGACTTACGATGCCGGCGAAAAGACGGGAATCATTTTGTGTTTTATTTTATAATTGACAAATTTGGCATTATCTCTTAATTCGACGCTCACATCACTTCGAGGAAAAGCCCTGCATTGACGGAAATCTGTTCCTGGAATTGGGCCTTAATTAAAGTTGTGGGGTGTTGTTGACTTTGTTATTGTTAGCAGCAGTAGATAGTTGCTCATAAGGGAGGGTAAGATCACAGGAGCTTTTATTTTTTTGGAATGCGAAAATTAATACATTGAAAACACAAAACGACAGCTGATATCTGAATAAAAACAAATTATCATCGGTCATCGATTATTCAAGCATTAAATTGCAAGGCGTTTATGGCGCAAAATTGAGACTTTCAATAGAACCCTTCTACTTTAATGTTTATAAAACCCACATTTTTTCTAAGAATCAGTGACAGTTTTGTTGCAATTTGTTTTCTATTTCAGTAATTAAATAGTTTTGAGCTTTTGATTCGTCAAGAATACTATCCTACAAATCGAATCCTTGAACACATGTACCGGCACCAACGGTTCTACTTAACTTCCGAAGAAAGACGCTATGAAAGGATTGTTCTGGGAATCCCACTGGGGTAACAGGCAACTTTTATTTATTTATTTATTATATATATTTCATCTGACCTAAGGTGGTCTTAATGAATTTGTTTATGACGGGGAAAAGCCGTTTTAATTTGGCGTAAAAACCCCGTATCTTTTGCAAAACAATACAATAAAAAAACAATACAATACAATACAAAACATTGCTTAGTTGCACATTCGTAAACATAATTAAAATAAACAGGATTACAAACGTAGAGTATAGTCAAAGTATAAAATAAGAAACATCCATAGTTCGGAGCAGTCCTCGTCGTCAATCAATTATCCTCATCAAATATCCTTCTCGTAGTATGCCATTCTGTTAGTCTGCGCTTGAATGTTGCCAAAGTACAGTTAAAGTCGAATAAAAAATACACAACGTTGAACCTAGCTGACATGAAGCGGATAGGGTCATGAAGTCCATATAATGAATTACGGGGTTCAAGCAGCAAGAAGTCCCGCTGGCGAAGCATTCGTTCAGGAGCGTAGAGGTTGAGCTGACTTAATAGCTCCGGTGAGTCAATTCCACCTGTTAGTGTATTGGCAACGAAAACAGCTTGCGCAATATTTCGCCTATGGTCCAATGTCTGTAGTCCCAGCAATCTGCATCTGTCTTCGTATCGTGGAAGGTTCAACGGGTCACGCCACGGTAGGCGACGCAGGGCATATCTCACGAATCTTCGTTGAATTGCTTCGATCCTAGCTGTCCATGTTGCCTGATATGGGCACCAAACAACAGACTTGGATTCCAAAATCGACCGCACCAGAGCACAGTACAAAGACCGAAGGCAGAGAGGGTCTTTAAATTCACTAGATATTTAAAAAATGAAACCCAGCTGTCGATTCGCTTTGCTGATAATATCGTCGTAATGCAATCGATACGTTAGTGCCGAATCCAGAGTGACACCAAGATCACGAACTTGATGAACACGTTCGAGAGGCTGGCCGTTCATTGCATAATTGTGCGTGATCGGATTGAGCTTGCGATGAAATGAAATGATGTTGCATTTGTGGATGCTTAACGTCAGCATGTTTCGGGTGCACCAACCAGCGAACCGATCTAACAACAGTTGCAGTGCATGGCAGTCCTGGATGGTTTTGATGACCATGAAGATTTTGACGTCATCAGCGTAAAACACACGGCAACCAGATGGTAGTACGGTAGAAAGCTCGTTAATGAAGAGTGAGAATAACAAAGGGCCAAGATTGCTTCCTTGTGGTACGCCGGATGAATTTGAGAATGCTTCCGAAGATTCAGATCCTATTTTAACGGTGAGCCTACGTTTTTTAAGGTATGATTCAAACCAGCTGACCAGGTCCGCAGAGATACCAATTCTTCGTAGGCGTTCAAGTAGTATCCCATGGTCAACTCGATCAAAAGCAGATTTGAAATCAGTGTAAGCAGTGTCGATCTGTGCGCCAGCATCAATGTGGCGTATGCAAAACGAGGCAAACTGTATGAGATTTGTCGAGGTTGATCTCTTGGGAAAGAAACCATGCTGGTCCGTAGAGATGTAATTCTTACATGAGTTGAAAAGTGCCTCGTTCATTATGATCTCGAAAACCTTTGAACAAGCACACAACGAAGTTATGCCTCTGAAATTCTCGATGTTCCGTCGATCTCCTTTTTAAACACAGGGAACATGACTGACGTCTTCCAACTTCCAGGAAATACATGCTGCCGTAATGAAATGTTGAACAGTTTCACGAGAGGGAGATTAACTCTTCGCTGCATTTTTAAGGATACATGACGGTATGCCATCAGGACTGGATGCAGAGTCTTTCAATTTATTTATTGCAGCGTTTACTTGATGGGTCGTGATCTCAAAGCTATTTAGGAAGCACACGTCCCTAGGTGTGTATCTACAAGCGTCTGCAATTTGATGTATAGACGAAGGAGAATCAGAAAAAGCACGTCTGAAGTGAGTTGCAAATAAATTGCACTTTTCCGATGCGGATGTGGCGACTTCGTTACCAGAAACATCTCAACGGGCAATCCATTCTCCTTCCGTTTAGTGTTAACAAACTTCCAAAATTGTCGTGGCTGTCGGCGAAGATTTTCCTGAGTGCGTATACAGTAGCGCTTATAAAGGAAACGGTTATACGTGCGATAATTAGTACTTGCACGTGCTAAATGATGCTTGGCGAAAGGGCAACGAGACTGACAGTAGGTTCGTAGTGCTCTCGATCTTAGGCGTTTGAGACGTCGTAAATGTGCATTCCCCAAGGTGGCTTAGGAGACGGCCTACGCATTGGCACAAAATCAACCAAGTAGGTCTTCAACACGTTAGTGAAGTATTCCACAGCAACATCAATGTCTTCCGTGGTTTCCAGGATGTGCCAGTCAGTTTCACGAAGCGCTTCTTTCAATCCCTCAAAATCGGCACGACGGAAATCAAGCCCTCGGTCATCCGGAATGCTTGCAAATACAATTGGCTGTGAGAGAGTTGCCGTTATAACAAAAGCGGGATGATTCGAATCAAGAAGAGCAAGCGGTTCTACAGCTTCTTCAATCTGGCATGCAGCAAGCGTTTTTTCATTCACCAGACCGAAATCCAGGATTCGAGCGTTCTGATTGTAAATGTGGTTAACTTGAAACAGACCATGCAGACTGAATCCATCGAGTAGCGAAGCGCAAGCAGCAGATATATTTGACTGCAATACGTCTACGGAAGGACGATCAATACTAGGTGTGTTCCAAACAAGACCCGATTGATTATAGTCGCCAAGCAAAATAGCATGATCGTTATTTCCCAGATTTGAATGAATTGCTTCAATGGACTCGATATGGTGATTTACGCTGAGTAAATCATTCTTGCGATCGGGTGGTAGATAAATAACACCAATACTGATAGAACAGCGACGCATCCTTAACCTTACCCACAGCTGTTCCAATGAAACGTTCACTGGGGTGGGATCGACATAGCCGTTGAAATTAGTTGAGATAGCAATTAACACTCCCCTCCACGTGATTTACGACTATTTGAATGGTTGCGATCCGTTCTGTACACGGTGTATAACTCTCCAAAAAGCTGGGCAGAGAATATTCTATCATCAAGCCACGTTTCCGTAAGAACGATGACGTCATAGTGACAAGACGAAACAGCTACGAAAACTTCATCAATTTTTGTGCGTAAGCCCCGAACATTCTGGTAGTACACCGTTAATTGATGAGCACCATCTTCGGCCGGATTGTTGCAAGCAGGTATAGCTGAATTTGAATCGATCTGAAAATTGGAGCTCCTTGATTGACGTGCAGTACCATTCATGACTTCGGCTGGACATATACTAATTCTAGCATTACCTGGACAAAAGAAGTTGAATCTGGATTAGCCATAGCGCGTGAAGCCTTAGGTTCGCTGACGTGAACAGATGTCATTTCGTCCCGCTGGATGAGTGGTACGACCGGGGGTAACGTGCGTTCGGCAAGTTGGAAATCCCCTCACCACCGAACACAGGAACAGAACGGCTTGGAAGACTGGAACAGACAGCAGAAGGGCAGCGGATCTCGATTGTGTCGACTGGCTTGGAGGCTTCCATCAAGCTGTGTGATGTGCATTCCGTTGTCTGCATGTTTTGATGACCGGATGGGTGACGACTTGATACTTTCATTGATGAACCACCGCTGGAAACGCGATGGAATTCAGGAAGCGAAGATGTGGAAATTTTATCGTACTTGCCTGAGAGTGGTTGTTGGGAGACCCTACACCAGACTCGACCGCAGGGCCAGAACGGCTCTGATGGCAGGAAACAGGGTGGTGATGTTGGCGGAAAATAGTTGGCGCGACTGAGTCGAGCGGCTCGGGGTCCCCATGGAGCGACAGGCAATGCGTTCTGGCAAACAGTAGCTGGATGCGACGTCTGAGCGTAAGAACTGACTGTCGGTCGGTACAGACAGTAAAGGATTGCCCATCGGAGTATCATTGTCGATGCAGTTGATAGTAAGTGCGACGGAGTTCAAAGAAGCGCTGGAACACGAGGATTGATCAGGTAGGGAACTGTTTCTAACGAAAACGTACTTGCCTGAGAGTGGTTTTTGGGAGACCCTACACCAGACTCGACCACAGGGCCAGAACGGCTCTGATGGCAGGAAACAGGGCGATGATGTTGATAGAAAGCAGCAGGCGCGACTGGGTCGAGTGGCTCGAGGTCCCCCATGAGGTGATAGGCAGTGCGTTCTGGCAAACTGGAGCAGAGTGTGTTGCGGCGCTGATTACAGTGTGACATTCGCTTTGGGGTTAATGGAGATCCATTTCGGAAGCAGGTGTCGAAATTGCAGACCCTCCTGTTTCTCGAGATATCCGAATGGTAGGTGTATTCGTGTGAGGCTGCCATAAGTTTTTGAGGTATGATCCTCGAACTCACGGAACATTAATCCTTTCGGCCAGGTTTCAGCATTCAATGCCATTTCACGGAACTTGGGATCGATCCCAATTTTGTATGAAATGAAACTCATGCGAGTCTTATCAGCCCCTCGTTTTACGAGCGGAACGGCTTTGATTGTGTCAATGCCCTCTAAACAATCTTTCACTAGCCTTTCGACCGCTTCCGGTTGGACACTCGGGTGGATACGAGAAAGATACACCCAAGACAGCTCAACAGGCTCAGGGACGGTTATCACGCCAGTGTCGGCCACGATCCTAGTACCGCCAAGAAGCGGCTTATTGATGGCCAGCTCTTCGTCGCGGCGCCTTTTCGGAGTAGGTTGATTAGCGACTCTAGGTCCTTGCATCATCGGTGTTAAGGGTGTCATTCGTCTTGACAACTGGGCGATTTGTTGACCTTGTTCAGCCAATTGCTTTTTTATCTCAGCATGCACGGACTCTTGTTTTTCGGTAATTGCATTAATTGCTTCACCGAACGAAGAGACGGAAGTTTTGAATCGAGCCATCTTCATTAACTTCACGCACTCGTCGCACACCCACAAAAGATTTGGGTTTTCATGGACGATTTTGACGAATGATTTGTTCAATTTCGTTGTCTTATTGCCAGTACAATTCAGATGAACCATCCTCTCGCAGAAGGCCATGCAGGTGACAGAATCCTCCTCAACTTTTATTGGCTTCGCACAGTGATCACAGGCAGAATTCGACATGTTGCGGTGGAGATGCTCAAGCTACGTTATTCACTCGGCCACGCTAAATATACCACATCAACTGTTGCACGTCGTATGCAATGCCCTATTGCTTTAAAATCGCCCGTGTAGAGTTTAAACTGAACTGATATTGATCGCCTATATTGTAGTTCAGCTAACTCATATACAGGTGGCGCATCAAGCGCGAGATTCAATCACCGTTGA
Organism: Aedes japonicus; assembly: GCA_034211315.2. Taxonomy (NCBI): domain Eukaryota; kingdom Metazoa; phylum Arthropoda; class Insecta; order Diptera; family Culicidae; genus Aedes; species Aedes japonicus. The sequence continues at coordinate 15,845 of JASCZW010008172.1, forward strand.
TGGATTTGGCAACACAACACAAACTTCGGCACAATAAACGAAACTACGGTAGGCGGAAAAGTGTAACTAGAACACAAACAACAAACCGCGCGGCAAGTATACACAATTGTTTTAAAATTGCTATCGTTTAGAAACAAAACACAATATTAACACTTGCTACACCAAAACTTTCATCCCGTAAAGACGAACGATGCAATTAATAATTAAACGACACTGCTTTGGACACAACAAATCCAATTAAAGACGAATAAAAACACAAATTAGTGGCGACCCGAGAAGTAAACAAATGTTACACAGTGGATGGAACAATGAACAATGAACTGATAGCTTTTCACCGGTGCCGTCAAATTATATATAGACGTAGACTAGGTATTTGTTTTCTTAAAAGAAGTCGTCACGAAAAGTAGTGAGCTTTCATTCAATTTCAATAACACAGTCACTTTTTTAAAGATTTTCTTAATGTTTGCATCAGTCGGTTTGATTTATCGATTTTGCTTCAGTCGATTTCCAACCTAGTCTAGTATCCTATTGGATAGAGAACAAGTCATGTCTTATAACTGTAAAAATTGCTTATTGCAAGCGATTTGTCATTAGTTTTACAAACACACAAGAATCAATGCTAGGAAATGCTGAGCCGGCGAACTTCGTGCTGAACAATTTTTTTTTTTACTTAAATAATTTGGAGCAATCGTGATAATACGTTTTTTACATTGATTAAGCTACTATTAAGTCAGGCTTGGCCTTTTTGTCACCTCGATTTGTTTGTATCGTACATTTGTAGTCGATAACAGCTGACGGCACTAGAATTTCCACTATTGATTGAATGAAATTCTTTTCGTATTTGTTTATAATTCCCATGAATTGAGGTTGAGAGCATCTAAGCGAAGGTCTATTTATTATGTCACGCAGTAAGGGGGAAGTGGGTTTTGGGAAAACGAGACTATCCATACAGAAAATTTTGAAGATCCATACAAAAAATGCGACAAGGGGGGGGGGGGGGGGAGTTAAAAAGTCACTTTTTCCGTGAATAATCAATGGACGTTCCCTAACGTCAGTTCAAGACGGTTGGATAAACTCATCGAAATCACTGAAATCTTCACTTCAACCACCGGCAAAATCACAAAAAATAAGCCGATAACTGAACAATCTGAAGATGCATCACTGACTGACGAAACCGTTATACCGGAACCGCAAAAAAAAATACACAAATGATCAATGTTTCACGAATTACCGAAAAACCAAATTTATATTTACTGGCAGAACCTCACTTATTAAATAACCAAAGTCCTGCTGAGCTTCATTTGAGTAATCGATAACGAATGATGTTGGCACTACTGAAAACAATGATGAGAGACACAAGGCATCGATCTTTCAGCAGGCCAAACAAAACACTCAGTTGCAGTATTTGTCACATGCTGCAAAGCTAAAATCATCAGTTTAATAATCGATTTTTAGTAAATAAAAGTATATTTACAATTTCGGTTTTTTCACCCCTTGGATAGCAATTTTCAAGCGCCCGTGCTATTACGCTTGCTTTCACTTGTAGAACGTGATAGTCAATATTAACAACACGGACGTCACAAAGCACAATATCGAAGCGGTAAACAAAAGCAAAAACATAATCATACGTCTTCAGGGGGTAAATCGCAACAGGGCATATGCAACAGGCACTATATTTAAAAACTAATAATTAATATAACTTTTTTAACCTTCCTTATCCATGAGGAAAAAGTTACACATAGTGAATTCAGGGTCAAAAAAGACCTAAGACTTTGCTTTGCTGCCAGAAGTTTATTTTTGAATAGATTTTGATAATTTCAGTCTCCAATGAAACATATAAATTCTGCAAACCACATGCTGGTCTGTTTTTAATAAACTGGCCATTCTGGGCATAAAGGAATCCAAAACCGGTTCCGGTATGCATCCGTAGAGGACAATTTTGGAACCTCATATGTTTGTACCGTTCGATGGCTCAAAATTCACGATTTCGAATACTGATCTTCAAAACATCATGTCATAGACCAACCAGAGGATTTGGTCACATCAGGATACTCTGGAACCGGTTCTGGTAGAGAACAATTCTGAAACCTCAACTATTTGTATGTTCCGATCAAAATTTGGTCAAACAGTAATGTGTGTGAGTCGATCAAAATTTTTATCAATAAGTCATATTTTTTTCCTTTTTCAAGTTCAGTTAATTCAGAATACAGGAGAAATATTCAGCTAAGCTTCCTTTTTACCGAATGCGAATTGCCGGGTCTTTCGTTTAACACCTGCCATAAGATTTTGTACAGTCTTCTTGTCCACTTTATTCGCCGGAGAACGCCAGTTTGCCTGTTTCTCGCTCACAACAGTTTCTTGAGTCTTCTTATGGTTCCGCTTGACGGTGGCCTAATATTGTTCGATTGGGCGGAGCTCTGGCGTGTTGGGAGGGTTCTTGTCCTTGGGCACAACTTCAACGTTGTTGGCAGCATACCAATCCAAGGCCTTTTTTCCGTAATAGCAAGATGCCAAATCCGGCCAAAATAGATCGGAACAATTGTGTCGCTTCAGAAAAGGCAGTAGACGTTTTTGTACGTACTCGCTCAGGTAAATTTCCTGGTTAACAGTTCCGGTCGCAAGGTAAACGTTGCTCTTCAAGCCACAGGTACAGATGGCCTGCCACACCAGATATTTCTTCGAGAACTTTGACAGTTTAATGTGCTTGAAAATATCTGCCATTTTTCCCGGACGGGGAAAAGTGGCAGATATTTTCAAGCACATTAGCTGTCAAAGTTCTCGAAGAAATATCTGGTGTGGCAGGCCGTATAAAGTTCCTGTCCAGGAAGCTTTGATAACTGAAGTGCTAATCTCAAAATCAAAAAAGAGACATGATGCTGCACGCACACATCTTCAAGATGAGGGGTGTGCCATTTTTTTTTAATGCACGATGAAAGGAAATGCGTCAAGTTCAAGTCCAACAATTTTTGATCGAAACACCCTTTATTATACATGAAGTTGATCAACAATCTTACCGCAGCAAAGTTTTAGAATTTTGCTATATCACGGGAAAGTTTTTTCAATTTTGAACTTTTGCAATGGTAGGAAAATGGCTCTTAATTGGTTCTGTGGAACCAATCAAATTGTGCTTATCGATCAAATTTTCCTGCCCTTAAATTTTCCTCATTATGATATGTCATCGAGACAATACTAATGTATATTTCAAATTTTTGCCTCCAGTTTTAGGCAAAAGCCTAAACCTCCATGGACCCAAATTAGAGCCATTTCCAATGCGATTAAAATGAAAACAAAAAAAAAACGTAAAAAAGTTAAAAAAAAATATATATACTTCTCACTGCTACGCTTGCAACTAAATTAATGAAAATTTAATAGAACTGGTACGTTTATGGTTGTTTTTTTGCGATGAGCATTTATCTTGACTAAACATGGATTCTATCTCATGATTCTTAACAGAAAAATTCACGTTTTGATTTTTAGTAACCTGGATAATTTTCATAGTTGGTTGAAATTTGTGTTTCATTTGTATGGGAGTCCCCTCTTCCAGGGGGAGGAGGGATTTCAATCATTGCCTTCAAAACCCCCCACAACCCCCCAAATTTGGTTCCATTTGCTTGATTAGTTCTCGAGTTATGCAGAATTGTGTTTCATTTGTTTGAGGGCCCCCACTTTTAGAAGCGGGGAGGGTATCAAACCACCATGGAAACATTCTTGCTTCGAAACCCCCACATGCCATATTTGGCTCTATTTACTCGATTTGTTTTCGAATTATGCAAAAATTTGGGCTTCAATTGTATGAGAGCCCCTGCTTCCAGAAAGAAGAGGGGTATCAAATAATCATAAAAACCTTCGTGAGCCCCAAAAACCCCTGCATACAAACTTTTACACCGACCGGTTCAGTCGTTTCTGAGTCTTTAAGGGTCAGACAGACAGACAGACTAACGGAGATTCATTTTTATATATAAATAGAAATCCTGCCTCCAAAACCCCCACATATTAAATGTGGTTTCATTTGCTTGAGTAGTTCGCGAGTTATGCAAAAAATTTGTTTCATCTGAATGAGATCCCCTTTCCCGCTTCAAGAACTACGCGTCTTGAACTACCATATAGACACATTTCTTGTCTCCAAAACCTCCTCATTCCAAAATTTGGTACCATTTGCTTGATTTGTTATCGAGTTATGCGAAAAAATCATTTCATTTGTAGAGGAGCCCCCCTTCCAAAATGCGGAGGGGTCTTAAACCACTATAGAAAAATTTCTTGCTTTCAAAAATCTACACTTCGCAAATTTGGTTCCATTTGCTTGATTAGTTTTTGAGTTATGCAGAAATTTGTGTTCATTTCTATGGGAGCTCTTCTTTTCATAAAGGGGAGGGGTCTTAAATTACCTCAGAAACATTTTTAATGAAAAAAAAAATCCTTACCTGCCAAGTTTGATTACATTTGCTTGGTTAGGTCTCGAGTTATCCAGAAATTTGTACTTCATCTGTCAAATTTGGTTTCATTTGTTTGATTAGTTCTCGAGTTTTGCAAAAAATTGTACTTTATTTGTATGGGAGCCTCACCTTTCAGAAAGGGAGGGGTCTTAAATCACCTTATCTCGAGTTATGCGGTAATTTGTACTTGATTTGTGTGGGAACCACTTCTTCCAGAGATGTGAGGGATCTTTTACTGAACCTTTCCCGGCCTCAAAAACTCCTCCATTAAAAATTTCGCCTGTTTTCCCTGTCCGACACAGGAAGCGGTAATTCTTTTCGGATCTCAAAGGGCGAGTTGAAGGGATCTTTCTTGGTGCTTCTTGTAATCATCAAGTCGTCTCTCGACGCCGTGAAACGTGGTCTTCCTCCTCGGTGATACGTGGCAAATTTTTCGCTTGAGCGAAACTTGGAACACTGGCTTGATTTGGTCGATTTTCTCATGTTTTATTGATCACAAATATTTTTAAGACTGTCTCGATCCATTTTAGCACACTGTCGCATATATAAAGATAATTTTTTTCAGTTCCAAGAGTATTAAGCGCAACTCTTACCTTGTGGTCACTGAAATGTGTAGTAAATAAGAGTTCTAGTGTTTGTATCTGTATTTGTATTTAGTACTTGAGTTTTAAATCCTAGAGGGTTTGAGCTGTTTAGTGGAATCCTTGTAACTATAAATTAGAAGAAAAATTAGTAATCTCCATTTCTCCAGTCGAGTTATTAGTACGAGACACTGAAGAAGTCTGCACATTGTAGACGAAATACGCGTATCTGTCGAAGATAAGCAAAGGTAGTTGGAATTAAATGGAGATTACTAATTTTTCTTCTAATTTATAGTTACTTGAGTTTTAGTTTCAAATAAGATCACAGAACGCGTTCCACAATCAATTGCTGGCAACAAATAATTATTACTAGTGTCATCAACTTTCAGGTCAAGTATCCGCAGAGTATGCTGAAGTAACAGAGTGATTAAATAAGTGTGTTGGAGTATTGATCACAAGTACTCAATCTGAAAGTTTTGGCGCTGTGAATTGACTGCAAATCAATTGAAATTTTCTGCGCTCGATTTCAGTGAGATACCTCTTGATTTTGAACGTATTTTTCATCGATGTGATGAAAATATTGTCGACAATAGTCTTCAACCACCTGTTTATGTAAATGCTATATAAGAGAAAATTATATAAATATTATAAATTTCATAGATTCAGTCCATAAAAAAAATATAAGACTATCCTAACAGGTAATTTTGATTACCGATAGGGATTCAAGATGCTAAATAAGTGCATTTTCGTTAACTCTTGTTCAGTTATAGTAGCCGGAGACTTTGTGTAATTTTTAATGTACTCGTTGCTGTTCAAAACCGGACAATACCACTCGTTTTATGTTATTTTATTTATTGTTGTCAATCAAAGTAGACCATTAATGCAATTATTAGATTATGTGACATATTTTTAATTTTAAATGCGAACAATCTTGCATAATTCTACATAATCAAGATTCGATTACGTTAGTGTCGAGTAATTTATTTTTTAATTTATGGTCCTCAATCAAATGTAGGCTTTTTTTATCTTGCCTCCATAGACGACGCCTTCTGGGTCTATATTGTAGCAGTGTTTATTATAAATAACCACAAGTTGGTTTATTGGCCATTATTGGTTTATCTAGATTTCTAATTCAATCACATCTTTCTACATTTTGATTGCTTAAAGTAGTTGCAAAATTGGGAATGTTTCGTATTCTACTGAGGGAAATCAAGTTCCATTTTTTAACATTTAGTTGCAGCAGGCTTTTGTTACACCAAGTTTGAAACAACAGTATCTCAGTTTTGAATGTTTTGATGTCTTCAGCATTGACACGTTGTTTTCAAATTTTCGTTCGCAACCAAAACCTGTAAAAAAACACGTGGAATTCAGGTAAGAGCTTCGTGATTTCCACGTCAATTCACAATCTAGGTGAAAATCACATAAATGTTACCTGATTTTTAACGTACAGTTCACTGGCACGTAATGTTCCCCTGATTTTACTGAAGAAGATTTGGTTACGTGTTCAGATGAAAGTTGCGTGAAATTTCACGTGGAAACAATGTGTCGATCTTTTCGAGTGCAGTTTAATGTCGTTAGCGTAAATTAAAAATTTTAGTTTCTTAGGAATAAAGGATAAGTCGTTATAAAAAATATGAATAACAGTGGTTGAATGCTTTCCTTGAAATTTGACAATTTGATCGCGATCGGTCAGTTATGATTCAAGCCATTTGAGGAGTTTTGGGTTTAGCTTCAAAATCACCTCACAAAGTATCCGAATGCAAGTTTTAAAGGCTATACCACGATAATTACGAACGTCAGATTTTTAACCAGATTTAAAAACTAGCACTAGGAATGAGTTTGTTTTTCCATAGTTGAGGAAATTCTCCGGTTTCAAGTGACATATTAAAAAGCAAAAATAGAGGAGAAGTAAGTAATATATATATATATACATATATATATATATATATATATATATATATATATATATATATATATATATATATATATATATATATATATATATATATATATATATGTATGTGTGTGTGTGTGTGTGTGTGTGTGTGTGTGTGTGTGTGTGTGTGCAATTCACCTCCCACTGACCGGCAGTGCTTTTTGGAAGAAATTTGTCTGCACCTATTTTTGACGTTATAGGTGCAAACACTTTTAGCCCTGGAGATAAAAGGTGATAGCTCTATCGCAGTTCCAACGACCCATTTTGAGAATGCCTGTTTCTACAAGTACATTCTTAGGTCGCTATCATATGCAATAAGCCACGCATGAATACTCCCATATATCAAATGGATGGATATATGAGATGCAATCACACTTCAGAATCAAAATTCATTTTTTGATTCTGCCGCGTATTTAGTTATGGTTTTATGTATATAATAAGTAAAACTGAAACATTTTTACCAATCTTCGTTATTTCTTTCCTTTTTAAAATAAAGGAGAAGTAAGCTCTGTAGCCAAAGTCTTTAAAAATAAAGGACACCATCACCATCAGGTCCCGAGCTTTTTGGATGCATCTTAATGTCCTAACCCGGCAAAAAATTCGTGCACATTGATTTGCCTAATGCAAATGCCACTTAGAAAACTCGCAAATGCGAGGATGGAAACCAAAAATATCACGATCTGCTTCTGAGAAGTTTGAGTATGTTTCTTGAAAAAGCTTAGCAAATAAGTTACATATTTCTTCTGAGTTATTGCTTTCAGTGTCATCAAAATGTATATATTTCATTGACATAATTAAAAAAGATTTTTTTGGCCAGATTTAATTTCACGTTCGGTTTTTTTAAATTATACTCAAAAGCGATATTTATGGCCGAATTAAGTTGATCACATATATTCAAATAGTGTTCCAAATTTTTGGGACTGTTACACTTACGATTTTTTAAGTTTTGCCTGATGAACCATGCCGGATTTTTTGAAAACACTTTACGTTTACGTCGTTTAATTGGTACTTATTCTTCTATTATTTTAGTCAACTGATTGCAGAACACTTTAGTTGCACTTCGACATTCGCTTCTTTTCTTTAATGAAGTTAGCGAAAGCAGATAATTTCTCATCTCCATGAGAAGCGCTAGGAGCGGACAGTAATTTTATTGCTAGAACAAATAGACATGAAGAGAAAGTGTATTGATAGATCCGTAAGGGAACGGCAGACTTTGAAATTGAAAAGATGTAAGTTTGAAAACGAGCGGAGGGCATTTGAACGGTAGTATACGATCAGACACATAACCCTTTGTCATGCTACCCCATGCAGGATAGGCATGGGGGGGGGGGGGGAATCCCCTTGACTGACAAAAGGTTATGCAACCGATCGGGCTCTTATACTACCTATTGCTTGTTTCTAGTTCTAGCGATTTGTCCCTCTCCTAATACTGCCTAACGCGGGTGAAAAACTATCTCCCGCTGTTAACTTCATCAAAGATCGTTACTTCCGCGCTGGGAAGAATACAAAAATAACAATCAAAGTGGAATTAAGTTTGGTTTATTCCTAATGTTTTCATAATTTTCTGATTTGTAGTAAAAGACTTTCTCAAATGTGCAGTCGACAGACATTCACCTTCATGCACAAACAGGAAATATACAATTGCTGTGTGAAATGCTTCATTTCTCCATATTCAATTTAATGATTCACTTTCATCAATTAAATCATCTGTATGTCGGTAACGGATTGACATAATAATAAGTTTAATTCATCAAAACAAAGTTAATTCACTGTACTTTAAGGAAAAAATATCAGAACAAATCATTTGTCTTCGTTTCTAATGAAAATTTGCACTTGCTTCTTTATTCCTCCCATAAAATGCTGCACACCTCCGGAGTCATCTTCCTTAGCACATTTGTTCCACATTTTGGTCATCTGAGTCGCGTCCCGAGCCGTTTTTCCACAGTTCTTAAGCATTAGCGTCATTATTGCCCAAAAACTTTCGATGGACCGGAACTGCGGGCAGTTGGGTGGATTTATGTTTTTATCGATGAAATCTACGTTATTATCGCGGTACCACTGGATGACTGGAACTCACCATCTCTGGCCAAAACTTCCCCGGACCTTTATGTGCTTTAATAAAAGGTAGTACGTGTTTTTTAGGCATTCTTCCTTGTACAGCTTCGAGTCCATTGTCTTATTCGTCACGAACACTTTGGTCTTTGATCCACAGCTGCATATCCCTGGCCAAATCATCAGTCTTTTGGCAAATTTGTCCATAAAAGCAAACTTAAACTTTGCAGGAACATCTCCTCGTACCTTCGGCATGTAGACTTTTTGGCCAGGAAGCTGTCCGAAATCCATTTTGACGTAGGTTTCATCGTTGATGAGCAGGCATCCTTGGTACTTCGGCAAAACCTGCTAGTACATATTCCGAGTTCGAGGTGACGAAACTTTGCTTCAACGTTCTGTTTGGTTGCTTGCTGGCTCGATAAGAACGATATCATGCTCGCAACCGTTTAGGGGTGATTCAAAAATGACGTCCATCAAATTTCAGGTTTTTAAACCCCCTCCCCCCCCTCTGTCACACTTTGTCACAAATATGATTACCCCCCCCCCCCCCTTGTGACATCCACACTTCTGAAAAAAAAAGAATATATGTAGATTGGTTTTGTCGATTTCAATAATAACGAGTATTTTAGTTCAAATTGAATCATTTACATAATTAAATGAGTAAAGTTCTTCTGTCCACGGATAGGTGAAGTGCGTTTTGATGGAAATAACTGGCAGGGATAAATCAAGATATTCGTAACAGATGGACAAAACTTATCGTATGACATGTTTTCTTCTGCAAAAAACGTAGTTTTTTTTAAATGTCAGTTTTGAGATTGAAATAATCTTTGTTGAAAAGTAGTAAGAAACCCTGGCCTGATTCTGATTCAGAAATGCCTATTAGAAATGTATATTTTTATTACTCTTGACAAATATTAAAGGTGCCATAGTTTTTGAAGATCCAAAAACAAAGCTTTATTAAAATATGCTGATTCGTAGCTTTCTCTCTAGATCACATCGGTATGAGTGGTTTACATTAACATCTTCACAACCATCGAACTAACTAGATTACAATGGATAAAATTTAAGAAATGAGGAGTTTTAGTTGAGTTTATAACATCTTTAGTTTTTCCAATAACACTTATTTTAAAAATTCATAACTCATGAACCACACTCTAAAATGCACTTACACATCTATGAGATAACCCCGGGTCTAATGTAGAAACCGGTTTTTTTCCTCACTTTTGTGCATAAGTAACAGATTTTTTGAGCAAAAGTTACCCCATAATCGGGCAAAATCTGGTTTAAACATAATTGACTGATCGCATTTCAGCTCAGGTGAATAATTTAAGTTTGCAGTGCAAACTTTGTAAAACATAAATTGAGTTGTAAAAAGTGTTTGAAACGTTCTAATCAATAGAAAAAAATGTCTGGAAAGATATTTTACACAACATTATTTTACGGTTCAGGGAAATTGTTCGGAACACCCAGAAAAACACCGTTTGTATGGCGAAAAAATTAAAAACAAACTTTTTGCGATTGAAAATTTTGATATATCGATATCGGATGTTTATCCATTCTCGAGATATGGAACAATATATGAAAATATACATATTTTTTTCTTGTAGAGAAGATGCGCAAAACCTCATGACTCGTAGAAAAAAGTTTTGAAAAACCTTGAAATTACTCATAAGTCCGAAAAAGAATTTGATCAGAAAGTGAAAAAGAAATGGAATCATAAATATTCCAACAGAAATAATTGTATTTAATTGCAAAATTTGATTTTTAGAATCATACAATTTGGAGATCAAGAAATGTTCCCACCTTGACATGGGTTTCAAGAAATCAATATTTCAATTTTGTGGTCAATTTTGGTATAGTTATTTTTCGATTTTCCTAAGCCCTAGAAACTTTTGTGTAAAAAATTTGCAATTGCATAATTTGTCAGCATGCTGAGATAATTTAAAGCACTTTCCACCACAAGAATTTCGTAAGACGATTAGTTCTCGAATTAGTTTTTTTATATCACAGCTAGCAAATTTGTAAAAAATTTCATAAATTTCATTTTTGTTACTTTCAAAAAAGAATATGCTAACTGAAAAGATTGTTCGCGTACGTATTTATTTTTAACAATGCTATTGTTGCTTTAATAGATGTTCATGTTACTCCTAATTCTCAACATCACCTCTCTGCCCAGCTGATACTCCATGCTGACCAAGATCGACCAACGTCTTCAGCAACTAACCATTGTTCCAGAAAGTATATGCACACCTTATTTTAACGGTCCTTTTGAATATAATAAAATATTTCAACAGGTTTTGGCTGCGTCCTTTTGTTTGCACATTTCTGAATGACAAAGCATCAAAAAAGTTCTCAGTTTTGTGTTACCTATTAAAATGCGTGGTCTTACTCCGGAACAACGAAAAAGTATCGTGCACAAATGGTGCACTGTGAGCGGACTCTCCTTGAAAAAAATTGGCCAAGGAAGAGGGTGTAAGCGTCGGAGCGGTACGATCTGCGATTAGAAAATATAGAGAACAGTGTACATATGAAGATGTGCCGAAGAGTGGTCGGAAATCCGGTCCTAGGGATGCCTACAAGCGAAAACCAGCGACTTCCGTTCGGGATATTGCGAAAAAACTAGAGACCTCGTCGAGTAACGTAAAGCGAGCCAAAGAAAGACTTGGGATAAAAACATACCGAAAGCAGAAAAAACCCAAAAGGAACCCAAAACAGGCCGCGTCCGTGAAACCACGGGCCCGCAAACTCTACTATTCGTTATTGTGTAGAAATTCTGGGTGTATAATAATGGACGATGAAACGTATGTGAAACTAGATTAAAAAACGCTTCCCGGACCACAATTCTATACTGTAAGCGAAGACAAAGACATCCCCAAAACGGAGAAGGCCATTTTTACCGAACAATTCGGTAAGAAGGTTATGGTTTGGCAGGCAATATGCGAGTGTGGTAAAACATCTAGTCCGTACATCGCAACAGAGACGATGAACACTCAGAAATACGTTAAGGAATGTCTCCAGAAGCGATTTTGGCCTGATTTGGCGTCATGTCATTACGCAAAGGACACTTTAGAATGGTACAAAAGTCAAAATTTATGTTTCGTGCCGAAAGACATGAATCCGCCGAACTGCCCGGAGGCACGGCCAATCGAGACTTTTTGGGCTTTAACCAAAGCAAAGCTTCGAAAATTTATAAAACCAGCGGACGACATCCAAACATTTAAAAAAGATTTTTGGCCAATGGTCAAAATGGTGAGAAGTACCACTGTGTAGAAGCTAATGGGTCATGTTCGAGGAAAAGTTAGGAGTCTTGACTATGATTAAATATTTTGATTCAACGAGAGTAAAATATCATATAAAACACAAATAAACTTATTAAAACTAAAAATAAACATGACTTTTTTGTTATTTTGACAGTGTGCTTATACGTTCTGGAACAGTCTATATGCTTGGTTACTCTCTATCGGAGGTCGTCCTTTATCAGGCCGCATCTTGAGACGCTTGGTAAGATGAGCGTTTGTTTCAAATTCTTCCTCAAGAATCTTCTTTCGGTTCAATCTGTTTGTCTTTTGACGTTGCTGATTTGATTTCTTCTTCTTTAGGGCCATATTTAGCGCATTCTTGCGGTTGATCAGGTCAGACAGCGTCTTTTCTGTATACTCGAAAGCATGTCATTTCGCTCTCTAATCAGCAGGCTCCAATTCTTTGGAAATTGCATCCAATTTAGGACATGCAAAATAAGAGGGAACTTTTTTGTCCGAATCCGGAGGAGCGTGTGAAGAACTGAAAGGCTGGAGTTCCTTCATCCGGTGGTATTTTTGGAACATTTTTCAACAATCCCTCCATTCGCAAGAGAAGGTCTGCTGGCTTAAAAAAACCTTCAGTGTTTCTTTCGGTTTCGAAGATTCCGTTTTCAAGGTGCTAATTTTCGATTTGAAAAGTTTTTCACAATAGGATTCGTTTTTTATATCTCGCCAGTATTCACACACCACGGTTGGCTTGTTAATTGCGCAGCGGGTATGCACGACAAAATGCACCGACCAGCGTTTGAATCAAATCAAAATTCAACGCAACCAAAAATTAAACACAATAGGATTTTCAACAAAATCAAACATCGACGAAGTTTCAGAATGAAGCACAGCTCGTGCGGTTCGTGCTCATTGACGATAAGAACATGTTTGCCAACAGTAAATAATTATTTGCACTAACACAACTAAGTTAAATTTGTATTTTCATTTACATTCAAACTTTTTGACGCCTTTGTTTTCGTGCTAACGCTGATAAATTTAGATTACCAAATGCAAAATTATTGGATGTCACATTTTTATAACCCCCCCCCCCCCCCCCTGTCACATATTGTCACAAATTTGATAGCCCCCCTCCCCCCCTAAAGAGTGGACGTCATTTTTGAATCACCCCTTACTCCGAATGGTACTGCTTGCAGCAGCGTATTTTTGTGCGATTTCATTATCTGGTAGTCCAGGGTTTGCTCTGATGGTTCTCAACACCTTCTTGAGGCACTCGATCCACGCTCTTTTGCTCCCTGAAACGTTTGAGCACATCATACACGGTTGATTTGGCGATTTTCAACGCGTTTTTGTGATTTTTTTCTCTCCTCTCGGCTTCCATCTGGAATAACTTTTGATTCACTGCACAAAACATCGTGAAATTTATACCACAAAAAAAAGGCCCTTAGGTAAATAAACCGCTGTAAAAGAATTCTTGCGGCGGTCACTTCCCGTGCCGCTGCAACACAATAAGTGATTCCGGATTGTAACTGAACAGAACTTCATAGGAACTGTACGATGACGAACACCCCAGAGCACTACAACCCTGGCAGTCTTAAACCGTCTAAGCAACAGCTGATCGCCAGACAACAAACGCTGTCGATCCAAAGCGAACCCATGGCAATGGCTATTGTCTTCGTACCAACCTTTGCTATCGAGAGCTGCTGCAACCTTCAACAACATCACCAAGGCAGCAGATGAGAGCAGCGTATGTAGCCGATGGTCGGTTTTCGTCATCGAGAGGGAACTGCTCGAATCACCGATGGACTACCGATCTTCCCTTTCGTGAATCCGAGAGGGAGATTTGAGTGACCACGGGTCATGTGATGACCAGCAGATTAGCTAGTATTCGTTTCCCAGTCAGTTGGTTTGGTTTTAGTTTGTTTTATTAAAGCTTATACGGCAATAAATGTAGTTTTTGTTCTCATTAAATTTTGTGTGATGTGTTATTGAGTGTCACCGGAAAACCCAGGAATCCACGTTCACCACGGCGCTTGGCCAATCCGTTCCCCCACCGCTACCAGCAGATACACCGGCGATATCTGACTATTCGATCCCCGTCAGTGTTGGAGTCGGCACGGGCGCTTCACTGCCACAAATTTCGAAGGAGGTAAGCCGACTACACAACAGGAACTAAGATACTCTCATTATCATTGTCGGAATTGAAGCCGACATTGCGTTGATAGAAGTCACCATTTATATGTACTTTTACTTCAGGAGACAAAACAGACATTGTTTCTTCGACATTACTAAAGAACATTTCATATATAGCATTAGGGGCATTATTTGGAGGAAAGTATACCGAAACAAAAATGTGCGTTTCCCTTCCCACATTCACGTTTACCCACACATGATCCAACTCTTTGAGCTTTGTAGTCATAATAATTTCAGAAGTGAAATTAGACAAAACAGCAACTTATGCATCACCTCCTGACTTTTTTGCAGATCATTGATAATTGCGTTCATCTCTATAAACATTCAAACTATTTCCAAAGACATCTTCACTTCTTACACTCTCATCCCAACTAGTTTCATTCGCCAGGATCTCGGTATAAGAACAACTTTACACTTTGTTTTTGGATCTGGTTAATCTTAGCCGCACTTTTCATTCAATAATTTTTTTTTGACAATATACTGAAATTTCAATCGTGGTAAGAGGGTTGAAAAGTTTGAATAAATAGGGCCAATTGTAACATTAGAATAATATCCATTAAACATATTTACCATTCCAGGAAACTGTCTGGAAAAATGCGGCAGATTTCGGGATCCGTTTCCGCATCGTCAAAGTGGTATGGGGAAAGTGGTGGCCAAAAATCGAAAAAAATACTTGCTTTGAATGACGTGTCTTGTATACCATTTGATAGCCAGATAGTTCAAACTTAGATTCCCAAAATTTCAGCCCTCTGTGATTAAGACTCATTACGCCACAGACAATTTTCTATCAACTGTACTCAGGTATATTTATTTTCCTAAAAACTACTATCTGCCTACTACCTACTACATACCATCTGAAGAAGCAGCAGAGTGTCAACATAAACTTCTAAAAAAATGTCGTACCCATCATGCTAGGAAAAGGTCGCGAGTTGATAATCTACAAGACGTCTTTATTCGAGCTGTGAACTCATCTGATCCTTTGACAAGTTCAATAAATCTAGGTAATAGACTGCGAAAGAAGGTAACACTTTAATATCCAGATATTTTAAAATCGCTTTTAGTATTGTAAGATGTTGTAAATTCACTTTTAGTGTTGTAAAATTAAAAACAAACGCTCAAGTTTATTGGTCAGGAATACGTAGCTCACCACTGGGTTAAGTACTAGTTACACCGTCCTGATGCAATGAAAATACATACACAGAAAAAAATAATTAATTTTAACAAGCGCGTAAAATTTCCCCTTGTGTAATTCCAAGCCAAATGAGCGTAAACAACGATATTGTTTGCAATCTTTCATACAACAGGCTTGATTCAGCCGTTATCTGGCTTAAATTTACATGAAATATCCCATTATGTTCTGCCAAATCTAGCATTCCCTCTATGTGTATAAGATAACGCAGAAAATTCAGTGTTTCTTTTTATCTGTGTAAACATGTCTAATCTTATACTAAACTTACTATTATACTATCAAAAAATGCGAAAAAACCAAAAAAATATTTTTGGCCGCCACTTTGTATGGAGCCGTCCCATAGTGAAATTCGTCAATTACGTTTAAAACACGAATGTTGGGCATCTTGGGGGTTGGTTGGGTTGTTTGCCAAAAGTAGAACGTTGAAACTCAGCAAGAGCAGGGTAGGGGTTCAAAATTTCGCCCCTCTGGCACTGCTTTGGAGTGTGGGTCAGTGCATCGAATGAGGTACTTCGATCATGTTCTAATTTTATTGAGTCTATAGTGTCACATCTAGTGCTTAGTGATGGGCCATACAACTCACCAGATAGAACCCACACTATAGAATGCAAGCGGCATCGACTGGTGTGAGTGGTCTTGTACGGTTTTGAACAGTAACGAGTACATTTGCATCTCATTGGTCATATCTTCATGAGAAATTGCCCAGTCACGATGAAAATGTTTACATGTTTTTCTAGGACAACAAAGCATTGATTTGACGTCTACCAGAATCGGTACATAAATAGCTCAGTGTGTAATCAGATACTGAGCTGTTTGATTACTATGGTAATCCGCCATAAAATACTATTTCGATCATATTTCCGTAACGAAATAGTGTTTAATGGCAATGTTGTACGGCTGAGAAACCGATACGACATTATTTTTAACAGCACACAAACATACACACACACCCACACATACACCTAGACATGTGCTCAGTTAGTTGAGCTGAATCGAATGGTATATGACACTCGCCTCTCCGGGTCGTTATACCCTTCTTTTGGTGTAAGAAGGGTTAGAAAAAACCTAGTACTAAGACACCATCGTCAATAATCACGCCAGCAACAGGCAAATTTTAACATCGATCAACAAATTTCATTCGCTATCATTTGGTCGACATAATTTCAGGACTTTTCCAACTGACAACCTCAACCAAACGGGCCGCAAAATTAACCATGCGATGATAATAAGCTAACATATCACTCTTGGCACGCACATCACGTAGTGGACAGAAATCACATTTAGCGCGACACTATTTCATTTGGCACTTTATTTGTTAAGCTCATTAAACTGGATTACGGTGGAAAGTTGATTAACCCTTCAAATAGGTATTTGTGCTTCCGAAACACGTGTAAAACACTTGCAAATGATGCGCTTTACGTAAGTTGAGCATCATAAAACTGTAAAAAGTGCATTATGTGGAGGGAAAACTGTTTTATGTCATCCTAACCAAAAACGACTCTGAAAAAAAAACAGCAACCTTAAACCTAAACCCACTGGCAAAAATGCATCCTAGAACTCAGCTCCCGTTTTTGTCGTGTAGCAAATTGTTGTAGCATAGTCATGTGTGTTAACTGGTATATGTACTGCCATTATATTTGCATAGGGAACACACTTCGGCCGTTGCATGCATACTGCACATCTAAACAACATGCGCGCTCCAGGGCAAAGAAGAAAGCAGAAAAAAAAATTCAAAGTACGTACGACAAACGAGCGGCAGGTTGTCAAATATGGTTCTTCGTTTCGCACAGGACTGCATTTCTCCCTGCATTTACCTGCGTATTTACCTCATCATACTGTCCTCGCCATCGTCGTTAGCTTCTTCGCCATGGGGTTGCACAAGTTGTTGCTACTTAATGAGATTTGATTTCACCAACAAAATGGCGCCCCGTTCTCCTATTGATGTAAACGGAAAAAAAAACCTGGCACTGTAATATATGGGGTTTGAATTACACTTTCTTGTATGCCTTTATAGAACGACAATTCTATGTATATATGCTTACTTATTCTCGTGATTTACCTGGGCTGTAGAAGAATGAAAACACAGTATGGAACACATATGGGTGGATGGAAATGGGTGACAATAAGGTGTCATTGAACCATGTTGCTTTCTACTAATGTTAATTTTCTACCAACTGTCTTCTTATTTAACTTTATCTTTGACATAAACGTTAAGACGTTAACAATCCTGTGATATTTTGGGGAATCCTCGAGACCTCGCAGTTTGACACGTAAAGAAAAATAAATCGATTGATCAAAATGCCAACATGCCAAGTCTGTTATGATTCAATAACATGTGAACATCTGTTTAAGGAAAAACCATTAAAATGTGAGGAAAACTTACTTAAATGTTCACAAATGATAAAATTTACACAAATTAATGAAGATGAATAACATATCTTTCTACATATCTTAGATCATGACATGTAAACACAGATTTTAAGTAAAATTAAGTGTCTCGAAACAGAAACAGATGCAACTCCGAAAAAGGATGGCTTGAACTCCAGTTTCATTTTATTCATTTTCTGATTACAATTGTATACCATCTCTATATCTCTCATGGAAATGTTACTCAATTTTCGTAAAAAGCGGATTTACTCAAAAAATTGAGTACACGCATGACGTTAAAAACTTTTCGATTGCTTAAGGGGGGATAATACTTTACAAAAATATAATTTCTGTTGTAGTTCAATTCCATGAATTGAAAGGATGTCATTGAGCGTACACCTTCACTAACTCGTTTTACAAAAACACAATATTGGCAATTTGAAGTGAATTTTTCTAGCAGTGCATGCTGTCAACAACTCTCAGCTGCTCTGGCAGCGATCTTAGTTATATTCGTTCGTATGTTTATTATGTTTGGATCAAAATGGCGATCAACAGGAAAGAAACCGATATTGCAACGCGCACTCAAGTGATCAGTATGTGCCTTCGTGTAAAATCGTTGCGAAAAATAGCGGCTGCCTTTGGAAGAACAGAAGAACACAGAAAATCGTAAACAAGAGGAAATTCGAGGGAACCTTGAAGAACTGCACAGGCAGAGGCCGCAAACGGAGCATGACCGCTGATGACAAGCGAGAAATCGTGTGAACAATCAGAAAAGAACCTAAGACAAGTATTACGAAATTAGCCAACGTGGTCGCTGATGTTGTCAGTGCTCAAACCATCCGGCGTGTGGCTCACAGGCACAATCTGAGGGGAAGGGTTGCTCGGTTTTTACTGACGAGACGAAAATTAAACTATTTGGATCCGCTGGAAGACAGGTGGTTTGAAGAGAACCGAATTCGTCGTTGGAGGTCATGCATTTAAGCCCTACTGTCAAACACGGAGGAGGCAGCGTCATGTTATGGGGTTCAATGGCGGCCACTTGTTGTGGTGCTATGGGTTTTATTGACACCACAATGGGAAAAATGGACTATTTGAACATATTGAAGCGTAATCTGCAACCTTCCGTGCAAAAATTGGAACTACCGCGTGATTATTACTTTCAGCAGGACAATGATTCAAAATACACGTCGTACGCTGTACAAGAGTGGTTGCTTTACAATGTTCCTAAGCAACTGAGAACCTCTCAGCAGTCATCTGATTTGAGCCCCATTGAGCACTTGTGGTGGGAGGTTAAGCACCGATAACACCAATAAAACAAAAGTTAGAAACAAAAAGGAGCTCAAACTGGCGATTCAGAAAATTTGGAATAGTATTCCAGCAACGGTAACCAGAAAGCTGGTGGAATCGAAGCCGCGACGCTTGAAGGCTGTTCTGGACATTGTTTAAACTTATTTATCAAACTTATTAAACTTATCATGAAGCCGGCTGGAAGCGTTTGGGTGCCTTAGATGTAAACGTTTAATTATGTAGGACCCAGAAGGCTGTCTAGCGGAATAACGACCGAAATCGCTTGAAGTTCAGAAGAGTCACCTGCGAGATGGACGTGTGCGACGGGGTCAAAAGCCTTTGCAACGTCCAGAAGGACCATGACAGTGTTTTTCCAGAGCGTTTTGTTCCAGTGGATGATGTAATTCATTTTGACCTGTCGGTGAACGGTAGCTTGTCCCTTACAGAAACCGAATTCCTTTGGCAATTGCCAAAGCAGAAACCAATTGCGAACCCTTGACCATTCTTTTTAACGCTTCTCTTTCGTCTCATATAACGCCTATTCATAAAAAAGGATCCCGTTCTGACGCTGAAAACTACCGGGGCGTAGCTATTCAGTCCGCGATGCCAAAACTGTTCGAGCAACTTGTTTACTCCCATCTTTTTGAACGAATCAACGATCGTGTTTCAACTGCACAGCATGGGTTCCTGAAAAGAAAGTCAGTTGTGACGAACCTGGGTGAATTCACTTCCATGGTGACTGATTATATATCAAAGGGGTATCAAGTTGACTGCGTATATACGGATATGAGCAAGGCTTTCGATGTGGTGGGAATAGATAGCATAATGCGTGCTGCAACTGATTTCGGTATCGGCGGCATGTTGTTTGAATGGATCAAGTCATATCTTCAGGAGAGAATACAGTTCGTCAGAGTGCTCAACAATGCATCTGGTACCTTTGTCGTACGTTTAGGAGTTTCCACAGGGTAGCCACCTAGGCCCGCTGCTTTTTGTCATGGTTATGAATAAGGGAACGTCCATTAATTACGTCACGCAAAAATTGTCTTTTTCAAACCCCCCCTTGTCACGTTTTTTGTATGGACCTTCAAATTTTTTTGTATGGATCGTCACGTTTTCTCAAACCTTCCCTCCCCCCCTACTGCGTGACGTAATTAATGGATTAATGGAAGCTGCCGTCATTCATGACAAAAGCAATAGTGCTCATCTATGCAGATGATGTGAAAATTTTCCTACCGGTGAAAATAGCCGATGACTGCCTTTTGCTCCAACAGGATTTAAACAATTTTGTTAGGTTTGTCGGTGAAAACGGACTTAGCATAAACCCAAGCAAATGCTCCGTTATAACGTACACCAGGAGAGTTCAGCCAATCATTTGCAACTACACATTGGAGAATTCGATCCTGCAACGAGCTTAGAGTATTCGGGACTTGGGAGTAACGATGGACCAGTCCCTAACATTTAATGATCACATCAACAATGTTATTAAGGAATCGTTGCAGCTCTTTGCACTCACTAGACGTTTTGGGCGAGAATTTACTGATCCCTATGCAATCCTTACAATATACATCAGCCTCGTTAGGACTAAACTCGACTTCGCTAGTGTGATATGGCGACCACAGTACGAAGTGCATATCCAAAGGCTAGAGGGAGTTCAGAAAAAGTTCCTGAAATTTTCTTTGAGGAATCTTGGATGGAGTGGAGAACGGTTGCCAGCATACGAAGACCTCTGCTGTCTGATTGACATTGACACAATCAGTAGTAGACACAAAATCGCCGACACAGTATTCTTCTGCAATATATTAAATGGGCGGATTCAGAGTTCGTTGCTTTACGATCGACTCAGCTTCAATACCAGCCCGGTTTCTCTACGTCGACGAAGGGTATTCGATCCTCCATTGCGGTCAAGAAACTATACGCAGCACGAGCCTACAAGCAGATTTATGAATGAGTTCAACAGACTACAGGATGTAATTTCTATTAATATGACAACAGAAGTAATTTGTGGTAGACTAAGACTATATTTTAGAGGCCAACTAAGTGTGTAATGTGTAAAATATGTATGTCGTATTCTAATTATAAGAAGGGTAACGGGCTTACAGCCTATAGTCCAAATACAAATACAAAATATCGATGATTTGATGTTTGTCGACCGAATGATTTGATATTTGCCGATGGGCACCATAAGCCCCAAGAGGATGAGTCGCTCGATGCTTTTTCTGACTGCTTACATCAGAGAGATTGTTTGGTAACTTATTGGTTCAGTTGAATCCTCTCCGCGCTTCAAGATATGAATAATTTTTGGAATCTTGCATCATTTTGGGAAGTAGGACAGTTCAACGAATCTAAAGCTTGCTAGGAATTTTCTTCAGCACTAGGTTGAAAATAGCGTCATTACCGAAGGCCTTCATGTTCTTTCCTCGTCAAGTGATTCATCGAGTGGGCTCATGGTTTGCTTCAGCCCAGCTTCTTGTGGACTCGTCATGCCGGCAGCATTGTTGTGGGCTTTAACAAGCTTATGTGCGATGACATCGGCTTTTTCCCAGCGAGCCTTCCAGTTGGTAATCCAGGCAGTGTAAAGCCAGCCCATGTTTTTCTCAGATGGGGAAGTAGTTGGGGTGACATATAAAGGGTGTTTCGATCAAAATGTGGTCGACTTAAACTTGACGCATTTCCTTTCATCGTGCATTACAAAATTTAGCACACCCCTCATTTTGAAGATGTGTGAGTGTATCATCATGCCTCTTTTTGAGATAAGCACTTGAGTTATCAAAATGTCGTCGCAAGAACAGCAACGCATCAAAATTTTGCACGTACATGGGGAAAATCCAAACTAGTTTCACACCAAGTTGGCGAAATTTTTGAATGTGGCTAAATCAACTGTAACCAACGTATTTTAAGTGTTCTGTGAATATTTGTCGACAGCCAGGAAAGCTGGATCGGGGGAAATCAAAAGCCCAACAGCGACGGCAAAAAGAGTTGCCCGCTGTTTCATGCGGAGCCCCAACCTTTCCGTCCGAGATGTCGCAAAGAAGCTGGGAGTGGCGCCATCAACTGTGGGTAGAGCTAATAAACGAGCTGGATTGTCGACTTACAAGAAAGTGGTGACTCCAAATCGCGACGATAAACAGAACACGATCGCGAAAGCTTTACACGACAATGCAGACGAAGTTTGATTGCGTGGTACAGGACGATGAAACTTACGTCAAGGCAGACTTCAAACAGCTTCCTGGACAAGAATTTTACACGGCAACTGAACGGAGAAAGGTGGCAGATATTTTCAAGCACATTAAACTGTCAAAGTTCGAAAAAATATCTGGTGTGGCAGGCCACCTGTACCTGTGGCTTGAAGAACAACGTTTACATTGCGACCACAACCGTCAACCAGGAAATTTATCTGAGCGAGTGCCTACAAAAACGTCTTCTGCCTTTCCTGAAGCGACAAAATTGTTCCGTTTTATTTTAACCGGATTTGGCATCTTGTCATTACGGAAAAAAAAAACTAGAAGGAACATCCCAATTGTTCACGTAGGACTACGAAGGAATCTAGATCGCTTGATTGTTTAAGGAGTGGCCGAAATCGGTTTCCTTCTAAATCTAATTCCCATACACTAATCGTTCGCACTACAACCTTTATTATTTGATGTAATAAATTCATACATCTTGCTTTCACTGCAAATAATATGTCTGACATATGAGATCAAGTAATATACCTTGCAGTGCGAATGAGTTTTGTTCATATGGGAAACTTTTACTCACGAGGCTGGTTTCATTCAACTCCAATTGCATACGGTTTCTACTAGGCCTATGTGTGTACAACGTTGCTAAAAGTGCAAATTTCAAAAACATTACGGCTTCGGCACACGAAAGACGTTTTTCACAATCGACCACCCCGAAACCCAGCCCCCAGCATCCCTAAACACATGTCAACTTTCATTTCCAGTTGTTTTGCTGTTCGAGGGAACAGCTACTGCCACCACCTCATTTCGTCATGAAGCTGGTTTACTTGACCATGGCTTCGGTTCGCTCTGAAACCTCGTGTTTGGCTAGCTCTCCCGGCAGCATGATCGAAAGGCGGTTTGAATTTCTGATTACAATTGTATACCATCTCTGGTATCATTTCTCTTTAGATAGCATTTGATGGCCGTGAAAAGGACCGTTTGTTTTTAATAATGATACGATCCTGGTTGTATTTTCTACGATGGTTGAGAGGGCCACATTCTTTAACGCGTAGAAGATAACTATAGAACTACTTACATAGAAAGAACAGTTTATTTGGTAAATTTACTCTGAAAAATCGACATTATAAGACACCACCTTATCTTTGCATTGTTTTAACTAGTTTTATATTTAAAATCAACAGTTTTCATTATTGGAATCGACGCGTAGAAATATTTCCGATCGATTGGTGCAAACATTTACAAAAATGTCTGGAGAAACGACCGAGATATTAACGCTCAAAACCTGACCACATTTTGTGACAGTCGCAATCGATATTTTTTAAACTGTACCCCAGTATAGAAAGCAAAGAGTAGTCCTACGTAAAAAAGGTGCTGGTATACTGCTATGCTACTATTAGACTTTTGGTACCATCCCCCATAGCCAACTTTTGAACAATCTGAATACACAATTCAACTTCTCATCTCCTGCCGTAAACTTGATGGAACCTTACCTGCGTGGATGAAGACAGACGGTAGTCTGTGGTGAACGCTGCTCAAGCAGTGTGGAGGTACCATCTGGTGTTCCTCAAGGCTCAGTTCTCGCCCCCTACTCTTTTGCTGCAATATAAATGACCTACCGACGGTGCTCAAGTACTGCTCCATTCAGATTTACGCAGATGATGTGCAACTTTACGTAGGTCGGCTTGGCCCTTGTGCTCGCGATTTAGTCAGGATGGTGAATGCTGATCTTCAACGAGTTGCAGATTGGTCGCGACGGAATGAACTTCACGTAAATCCAGCTAAGAGTAAGGCGATGTTCATCGCAAGTCGACGTCGGAGAGGTGGAGATTTTGTTCTACATACACCTGGAATTGTAATGGACGATCAAAATATCGAATGGTCAGAAAGTGCCAGCATTCTAGGATTCATCTTTCAAAGTGATCTGCAGTGGGGTGGTTTAGTAGCACAACAGTGAGGAAACATCTATGCTAGTCTTCGCACGCTGTATTGTTGAGCCTAATCAGCGCAGACTGTCACAAAACTTACGTTGTTCAAATCGTTGATCCTGTCGCATTTCTTGTTCGTTATGTTCTCCATACCCGTCCCAGTGCAAACTCCTTCGATAGGCTACGCGTGGCACTGAACTGCTGTGTCAGGTATGTCTACGGATTGAGCCGTTATGATCACGTGAATCACCTGCAACAGAACCTCATTGAATGTCCCCTAAAAAATTTCTACGCACATCAATCTTGCGTTTTCTTGAGGAACTTGTTCACAACGCTATCTCCACCGATTCTTTATCGCAGACTTATCCAAACTCGAGGACGCCGCATGCTGAACCAATTGATACCAGCCAACAATACGGTGAGTTACGCCAGTTCATTGTTCGTTCGTGGTGTGTTAAACTGGAACTCATTACCACTCGCAGTGAATTGGAAGACTATGGCGCATATTTCGGATATAAATTAACAAAATAGTATTCTGCTATAACTAAAATGTTCGACTTAATGTGAGCTTCAGAGAAAAAATACATATAAAAACAAGATAATCGTCTCGATTTCGAAGAAATTTGCGGATTTTTCCCGGAATAGGGTATGTGGCCCTTGACTCAGCCTATTATGCAACCAGCGATCACATTTTTCATTATAACTTGTTCCGTCTCACGTCGGAAGCGTTACTGGCAAACGCATGAAAATCCACGCCACTAACCAGCCAGAAAATACAGCACAGTCGGCGTGCAGCAGAACTACCAAACAACCACATCACCAAGCAACCACATCACCTAGCAACCACATCACCTAGCAACCACCATATCACCAAACAACTTTCACCTAACAGCACACGGAGCGCTGCATCTATTTGAACGGCATGTAGTGGCTTGCAATTAATTAGTTACTTTCCAACCGCGCAACCATCAGCAGCAGAAGCAAAAGCAATTGTATCAATAGAAGTAGAAAAATAAAAGAATTGTTTAGTGTAGCCGGCAGTTTCCATCATCCCCGAT
Organism: Aedes japonicus; assembly: GCA_034211315.2. NCBI lineage: Eukaryota > Metazoa > Arthropoda > Insecta > Diptera > Culicidae > Aedes > Aedes japonicus. The sequence continues at coordinate 41,290 of JASCZW010008172.1, forward strand.
CGACGTTCGTCTGTGGCTCGGAACAAAGTCATTCAGCTCTTTTCAGAGCTCAAAGAGTTGATTTAGATTGACGTTTGTTTCCTCCGCCCGTTCCTACAGAATACAGTCCACTCCGCAAGTCTGACCGTTCCAGTGCGAACATTTTCTGGTCCATCACGAACCGGATCTCGAGCCAATCCCAAGAAGCATTCGCCGTGAATGCTTTCCCCAAGCCGGCTCCGCCAAGTGAAGCCGATTACATCGTTCAAACAATACTGCTCTGCTCCTGCTACTATGGTTACGCCTCAATTCGTGAAGAATTTCAAGCAAATAAGCATAAGTGCGCGTTTGTGAATAATTTTGCGAAACAAAACGCGTAGTGAATAATCAGTGAAAATGCCGTTACATCATTCGCCACCCCGGAACAACCGACATGAAAGCGCTGTCAGCGAGCAACAACAAAACAGTGATAACGAGCAGCAATAAATCGTGCACCAAGCAACTCCACCGCATAGTTCTCCATCCTTCCACGGATTTGGTGACAATGTAGCCCCAATGGATACCGTCACCATCAAACAGCTGCAGGGATTGTACCGCCAACGGACTCAAGCACAAAAGAAAGTAGTCCGGATCCAACGAACACTCATCAACAATGAGTCGCTTGGATTGGCACAACTGAACGTCCTCTCAAAAGGCCTGTCCGCTACGTATGCAGAATATAGCGGAATTCACAACAAGGTGCTGGCACTGGTGCCAGACGAAGCCATTGACGACCAGGAGGAGGAATATGCCAGCTTCGAGGACATGTTCTACACCGTATCGAATGCCGTTGAAGAGCTGCTGTTAGAGGCAAAAAATAATGCAGCACCTCAGCCTGGTCCGAGCGTCACACCAACGGTGGTCATCCAACAACAGCCACTCAGAGCACCGATTCCAACATTCGATGGTAACTATTCTGGGTGGCCGAAATTCAAAGCCATCTTCCAAGACCTGATGGCACATTCGGGGGATACGCTAATTTGGCGGGCCTGGGAGCCGACGTGCGGAGTATACGCCGTACCCGCACCGGCGAGATGCTCCTGGAGCTGAGGAAGTCTACCCAGTCGAAGGGTCCGGCTTATAGAGACCTGGCAAGAAAGGCCTTAGGTGAGGGTGTGGAGGTACGCGCCCTCGTCTCACAGGTGACGATCCAGTGCAAAAACCTGGATGAGATCACCGAGGTAGACGAGATCTCCACTGCACTTAAGGAGCAGTGCAAGGTTGAGGTTGCCACCGCAGACATACGACTGCGGAAGGGTCCACTTGGGACCCAGGTTGCAACCATAAGGGTAGCGGCAGTCGACGCAGACGCGGCGTTGAAAGTGGCGAAGGTGAAGGTGGGATGGTCGATATGCCCACTTAGCCTACACCAGCCGCCGAAGGCATGCTTCAGATGCCTAGAAAGCGGGCACATGTCCTGGGAATGCAAAGGCCCAGATAGGAGCAACATGTGCAGAAGGTGTGGCAGCACAAGCCACAAGGCGCGGGACTGCAAAAGTCCCCCAAATGCTTGATGTGTGCCGGGAAACCGGACGATAAGCACGTCATGGGGGGGGCGAGGTGCCCGGCCGCCAAGGGTAAACCAACGAGCCAACCATGATGCGGGTCACACAACTAAACCTGAACCACTGTGAGGCCGCCCAGCAACTGTTGTGTCAGTCAGTTAGCGAGTCGGCATCGGATATCGCCATAGTTTCCGACCCATACCGTGTCCCAGCCGGCAACGGTAATTGGGTCACGGACAGGTCCAATATGGCGGCATTATGGACGACGGGCAAGTACCCGGTTCAGGAGGTTGTGTCTTCCACTAATGAAGGCTTCGCGGTTGTAAAAGTGAATGGAGTGTTCTTCTGCAGCTGCTACGCACCGCCAAGATGGTCGACTGAACTGTTTTCAAACATGCTCGACCGTATGACAAGTGAGCTAACTGGCCTATACCCGTTGGTAATAGCAGGTGACTTCAATGCCTGGGCGACCGAGTGGGGAAGCCGCCTTACCAACCCCAGGGGCCAGATTCTTCTGGAGGCCTTGGCTAGGCTCAACGTGGACCTAGCCAACGTGGGTACCAAGAGTACATACCACAGAAATGGAGCGGAATCGATAATCGACGTTACCTTCAGCAGTCCTGGGCTGCTCAATGACTGGAGGGTGGATGATGGCTACACCCATAGCGACCACTTGGCGGTTCGTTATTGTATCGTCCACAATACAAGGCAGCGTGCGGAAGGAGTAGCATCCACTCCATTCGCCCGCAGATGGAGGACGTCCTACTTTGATGTAGAGACTTTTAAAGAGGCGCTTGAGAGGGAACGGATTTTACGCGAAACCCAGGAACCTTGTGGCGAACGACTTGTGATGGCACTTACACGAGCGTGCGATGCGACCATGCCGAGGGAAGTCAAACCGAGGAATGGAAGATCGCCGGTGTATTGGTGGACAGAGTCGATTGCCGACCTCCGAAGAACTTGCCTCCACGCTAGACGGAGGATGCAAAGAGCGCGGTCAGACGCCGATAGAATCGAGCGCAGAGAGGTGCTTGTCGCCGCGAAGGCCGCTCTAAAGAGGGAGATAAAGGCCAGCAAGCGAGCCTGCTTCGAGGGCCTGTGTCAGAGGGCCAATGCGAACCCGTGGGGTGACGCCTATCGGGTAGTAATGGCCAAAACCAGGGGATCGGCGGCTCCAACCGAGCGTTCATCAGAGCTGCTGCAGGTGATCGTTGGGGGACTCTTTCCGAGCCACGACCCGAGTCCATGGCCCCCGCCGCCGTAGATTTGTCCCATGACCAGCGTTCCAGTATCCCAGACCTTAACGCTGTCATAGCGACGGAAGGGTGGACGGCCCCGCCGAACACCCGCGACCACGTGGGCATTGATAACGGCACAACGGGGGCCGGCGACGAGGCGACGGTGACGAATGACGAACTCATTGCGATAGCAAAGTCGCTAAAGGTGAACAAAGCGCCGGGACCTGATGGTATCCCGAACCTGGCCATCAAGACGGCTATCTTGCTGGATCCCGGAATGTTCAGGGTGGTGATGCAAAAGTGTCTGGACGAGGGCGTCTTCCCGGACGCCTGGAAAATTCAGAACCTTGTATTGCTACCAAAGACAGGGAAGCCACCAGGAGATCCATCGGCATATAGACCTATATGTCTGTTGGATACAGCGGGTAAGGTGCTCGAGAGGGTAATCCTCAACAGACTGGCAACGTACACGGAGGGTACAGGCGGTCTGTCGGACAACCAGTTTGGCTTCCGCAAAGGGAAGTCGACGGTGGATGCCATCCTGTCCGTCACCAAGACGGCTGAGGTGGCAATCCAGCGCAAGAGGCGAGGAGTACGCTACTGTGCAGTGGTCACCCTTGACGTGAGAAACGCCTTCAACAGCGCCAGTTGGGTGGCTATTGCCGACTCGCTCCAGCGCCTACAGGTTCCTGGGTACCTGTACAAGATTCTGGGAAACTACTTCCAGAATCGCGTACTGGTGTACAACACGGAGGAGGGTCAGAAACGTGTACATATCACCGCAGGCGTCCCACAAGGTTCGATCCTGGGTCCGGTGCTATGGAACACGATGTACGACGAAGTGTTACGGCTCGAGTTCCCGAGCGGGGTGAAGATAGTCGGGTTCGCGGACGACATCACCCTGGAAATATGTGGTGAATCCATCGAGGAGGTGGAGCTGACGGCCTCACACTCCATCGGCATTGTGGAGAGATGGATGCGCTCCAAAAAGCTGGAGCTAGCTCACCATAAGACTGAGGTCACGGTTGTCAACAACCGAAAATCGGAGCAATACGCTACGATTAGTGCAGGCAACTGCACTATTGAATCGAAGAGGTCTTTGAGGTATCTTGGGGTCATGATCGACGATAAGCTGTCCTTTACCAGCCACGTCGATTACGCTTGCAAGAAAGCCTCCGTGGCTATCTCGGCATTATCCCGCATGATGTCGAATAGCTCGGCGGTGCAAGGGAGTAAGCGTAAACTCCTGGCCAGTGTCGCCCTGTCCATACTTAGGTACGGCGGGCCGGCATGGATCACCGCCTTGAACATGAAGTGCTACCTAGGTAAGCTAGAGAGTACACACAGGCTTATGTGCCTAAGAGTGGTTAGTGCATACCGAACGGTATCACGCGACGCGGTCTGTGTCCTAGCGGGGATGATGCCGATAGGCACCGTCATAAAAGAGGATGCAGAGTGCTTCGAGCAACGTGGAACAAGAGGTATTCGAAAGACCACTAGAGCCGCATCAATGGTTAAGTGGCAGAGGGAATGGAATAACTCCACCAAAGGTCGGTGGACCCACCGACTAATCCCGGAATTATCCGGGTGGGTCGGTAGGCGACACGGGGAGGTTAACTTCCACTTAACGCAGATCCTGTCAGGCCATGGGTGCTTTAGACAATATCTGCACAAATATGGGCATGCTCAGTCCTCCGCATGTACCGAGTGCGCGGGAGCAGAGGAAACCGCGGAACATGTACTCTTCACATGTCCTCGCTTCGACGGCGCGAGATCCGGCATGATGGCCGTAAGCGGTCACGACACGACTCCGGATAATTTGGTCCAGAGGATGTGCCAGGACCGGGACATCTGGGACGCGGTATGCGTAGCAGCATCCCAGATTGTCCTCGATCTCCAATTGAAATGGCGAAACGACCAAAGGCAGGTCGAAATGGCGACCTAACTACTGAAGACCTAAGTAGTTAGACATAGTGGGTGCTTAATTAGCACAAAAGCCCCCTCCCCGAAGTAATACCGAAAGGTGGTTCCGGGGAGGGAGAAAGGCTTAAGGCACGGGTGGGTTTTTAGTGGGTCGAGGAGTTGGCACCCTCATCCCCACACCCTGAGTTCTTCAGGAGTCTGGTTGCAGATTTTCCATCCCGTCTAAAAAAAAAAAAAAAAAAAAAAAAAAGACGCCATTAAACTGTACCACCTCTATAAGGCACCCATCGGAAATGCATCCAGTGTGTTGGATACCAACGTACTGAGGGACGGAAACTACCAACAAGCTTGGACCATCTTGGAGGATCGCTACGAAAACAAGCGCCTGCTTGTAGAAACCCACATTCGTGGTCTGTTTTGGCTCCGAGAGATGTCATCGGAGTCTCATAAGGAACTTAGAGCTCTGCTTACCGAGCTCTACTGCTTAGAGCTCTACTCACCATGTCGAGAGCCTGAAATTCCTCGAACAGCAGATCACTGGTGTATCAGAGCACATGGTAGTGTGCCAGATTGTCTCTGCACTTGACAAATCAACCCGCATATCCTGGGAAGGGACCCAGAGGAAAGGAGAGCTTCCCAAATACGCCTCAACCATCGCCTTCCTGAAGTCGAGGTGCCAAATCCTCGAGAATTGCGAGACAGCGTTTCCAGCTAAGCCATCAAAACTGAAGCAAGCCATTCCACCACTGAAGACACATCCGCAGAAGAGCCATGCAGCATCAACCAACCCATCCCAACCATCGAGCATTTGTGAAATTTGTGGCGGTTCCCATCGCAACGTCGAGTGCTTGGTTTTGTCCAACCTCACCCTCGCCCAAAGAATTGATAAGATCTGAGCTGCTGGAATTTGCTTCAACTGCCTGCGCAAAGGACACCGATACAATCAATGCCCTTCAGATAAGACATGCCTCAAGTGCCAACGCCGACACCACACATTGCTTCACGAGGATGTAGCACCTAGCCGAGAAACCACATCGAACGTTTTGATTCCTGCAGAGACGATGACAAGCCCGCCATTAGTTCCTTCCGTGCCGAGTCAACCGACTTCAGTGCAGATATCCAACCCTTTGGACCCGCCAGTGTCTACAACCTGTTCGTCGAATTTCGTCCAATCCACGAAGACGGTGTTGCTATTAACTGCAGTAGTGCAGGTCCTCGATAAACACAATCAGCCACACCCGTGCCGAGTTCTATTGGATAATGGGTCCCAAGTTAACTTCATGACGGAAGAGATGGCCAACCGCCTTGGTGTCACAAAGAAACCAGCCAATGTTCCAATCGTTGGCATCAACGCCCTGCAATCCCTAGCCCGTGAAAAGGTGGTCGTCAAATTTCGTTCCCGTGTGTCCAGTCTCCACGCAAGCCTCGAGTGTCTGGTTACTCCAAAAGTGACCGGTATGATTCCGACATCCCAGCTCGACATCTCCGACTGGACTATCCCCAAAGAGGTAACACTAGCTGATCCCATGTTCCACACGCCCGATAAAGTGGATATGCTGATATGCTGATGATAGCTGGTGTCATCATCGACCCGCCTGTGTCGAATATTTCGCTTCAATACTCCCACGCATCCGTTCAAGAAATCGAGGAAAGAATGCACCAGTTCTGGCAGATTGAGGAGGTACCGGACGTTCCCTAGCAGTCGGCCGAAGAAGCAGCATGCGAAGAACACTTCGTTTCCACATACCAGCGAGACGATACTGGACGCTTCATTGTGTAACTGCCGTTCAAAAATAATCTTTCGCACTTGGATAACTGCCGCCTCCTAGCGCTGAAGAGGTTCCTGATATTAGAGAAGCGACTGGTTCGTGATCTTGAACTGCAGGCGCAGTACGTGAATTTCATCCGAGAATACGAGGCCCTCGGCCATTGCCACGAGTTCAACGAATCTGAAGATCCAAACCCACAGAAAGCCTACTATTTGCCACATCACGCAGTATTGCGTCCTTCTAGCTCGAGCACGAAATGTCGTGTCGTGTTCGACGCAAGCGCCAAGACGTCACAATCGGAGCTCTCCTTAAATGATGTACTGCAAGTTGGTCCGGTAGTGCAGAACGACGTGCATCACATTACGCTACGATTCCGGAAATTCAAGGTTGCCTTCACCGGAGACATCACAAAGATGTATCGCCAGGTACTCGAAGCCCCGCCAGATCGCCGGTTCCTGCGAATTTTTGGAGAGAGCACCCGTCATTACCCATGCGAGTTCTGGAACTTTGTACCGTTACCTACGGCACAGCTTCGGCACCTTACCAAGCAACGCGGTGTTTGGTGCAGCTCGTAGAAGAAGATGGAGAAGACTTTCCTGTCGCCGCTCGCATAGTGAAGGAAGAGACGTACATGGACGATGTTCTCTCCGGAGCACTCGGTGGAGGCTGCCATCGATGCGCAACAACAACTGAAGCAACTCCTTGGACGTGGAGGTTTCCCCATACACAAGTGGTGCTCAAACTCACGAGAATTCCTAGAGCACATCCCCGTGGAAGAACAAGAGAAGAAGGTCGCGTTAGATGAGCATGGAGTGAATGAGGCCATCCGAGTGCTTGGGTTAGTTTGGGATCCATCCACAGATACGATGCTCATCGCCTATCGGCCAAACCCTTCAACAACACAACGGCCAACGAAAAGAATGATGTATTCCGAGATTGCGAAGTTTTTCGATTCCTTGGGACTGGTTTCGCCAGTTATTGTGCTGGCGAAGCTCCTAGCGCAGAGATTGTGGCATCTGAAGACCGGTTGGGACGATCCGGTTGACGACGATACAGTACTGCAGTGGCAAGAACTCCAATATTCCTTGTCGCATCTTCATGAAATCGAAATTCCAAGGCGTGTGACATTCGACAATGTGGTCACATACGAGCTGCACGGTTTTTCGGATGCCTCCAACAAGGCGTACGGAGCCTGCATTTATCTGCGAAGTATCTTTGTCGGCGGTTCTGCGAAGCTCCGTCTCCTTACCAGCAAGTCGAAGTTGGCTCCCCTCAAAGAACTCTCCATCCCACGGAAAGAGCTGTGCGCAGCTTTGCTATTAACCCGGTTGGTACAGAAGGTATTTCCAGCCATGGATATGTCGTTCCGGATCATTGTGCTGTGGTGCGACAGTACGGTCGTGCTAGCATGGATTAAGAAACCCCTCAACCAGCTGCAGTTGTTCGTCCGAAATCGAATCGCTGTAATTCAAGAACTCACCAGTGAATATCGGTGGGAGTACATCCGGTCCCAAAGTAATCCAGCAGATATCGTTTCCCGTGGCCAACTTGCTGAGTCCCTGAAGAACAACAGCCTTTGGTGGAATGGGCCTGAATTCCTCCAGATAGTAGAGTACGACGCAGATACCCCCGACGAAGTTCCAGACGACGAGCTTCCGGAACTTAAATCGCTGGTAGCTGTGATCCAATCATCCTGCCGGGTAAGGATCCGGTGGTACGACTACTTATCCAACAAATGCACGTTGAGCTACTCCACGTTGGGCAAACGGGCCTGATAAATGCTATGAGACAACGGTACTGGCTACTGAACGCTCGATCCACCATCCGGTTAATCACACGTCGGTGCGTGAGATGCTTCCGGATCAATCCCACAACACCCAACCAATTGATGGGAAACCTGCCAGCATCGAGAGTAGTGCCGTCGCCCCCATTTGCCGTGACCGGTGTGGATTACGCCGGACCTTTCTGGACAAAGCAAGGAACGCGCCGACCTACTCTGGTGAAATCGTACGTGACCGTATATGTTTGCATGGCCACCAAAGCCGTCCACTTGGAGGGCATATCCGATTTGAGCACCGATGCCTTTATGGCATCCCTTCGACGTTTCATCGCACGCCGTGGAATGGTCCACGAAATCCATTCGGATAACACTACCAATTTTCATGGAGCTAACCACGAATTGAATCATCTTTACCAGCAGTTTCGTAACCAGCAAACCGTTGAGACCATCGCATCGTTCTGCCACAACCATGAGATCGAGTGGCATTTCATCCCGCCAGACGCACCTGAGTTTGGTGGCTTGTGGAGGCGGCCGTGAAATCGGCCAAAACCCATCTGAAACGTGTCGTCGGCAACACCAGCCTGACCTTCGAGGAACTCTGTACGATCCTGGACGAAATCGAAGCCGTTCTCAACTCTCGTCCTTTGTACGCTGTTTCCAACGACCCGGCGGACCCGCTGGTGATAACTCCGGCACATTATTTGATCGGACGACCGCTTACCGCCCCTGCGGAACCATCCCTGGAGAATGTCAAGGCGTATCGTTTGACACGGTGGCAGCATCTCCAGCTCCTACGCGAGCAATTTTGGCGTGCCTGGAGCCGAGACTATTTGAACACCCTGCTGCCTCGGAAGAAGAACCAAAAGGAAATGCCCAACATCCGTGAAGATATGATCGTGCTGCTTCACGATCGGAACCAACCACCACTCAATTGGAAATTAGGTCGTATCATGGCCGTCTATCCTGGAGCAGACGGTCTGGTCCGAGCAGTTGATATCATCGCTGATGGTATCACGTATCGACGGCCAATTAACAAAGTGTCAATTCTGCCCATCGAAGATAATGTTAAACCGCCTGGTAATTGTTGAGTTACCTCAACAGGGGGGATTATGTTCCGCCTCACGGCGGAAGCGTTACTGGCAAACGCATGGAAACCCACGCCACTAACCAGCCAGAAAATACAGCACAGTCGGCGTGCAGCAGAGCTACCAAACAACCACATCACCAAACAACCACATCACCAAGCAACCACATCACCTAGCAACCACATCACCTAGCAACCACCATATCACCAAACAACTTTCACATCACAGCACACGGAGCGCTGCATCTATTTAAACGGCATGTAGTGGCTTGCAATTAATTAGTTACTTTCCAACCGCGCAACCATCAGCAGCAGAAGCAAAAGCAATTGTATCAATAGAAGTAGAAAAATAAAAGAATTGTTTAGTGTAGCCAGTCTTTTCAGAGCTCAAAGAGTTGATTTAGATTGACGTTTGTTTCCTCCGCCCGTTCCTACAGAATACAGTCCACTCCGCAAGTCAGACCGTTCCAGTGCGAACATAACTCATAAAGTTTTTAAGCTGTTAGCGAGATTCAACTAGTTATACACTTGCAAAGATAAGTTTGTTAAGACATTTGGTAGCATGTATCGCTAAAAGTTACACAACTATTTTTAGAATGCCATAAACTTTCGAGGGATGTGGATTTAATGTCGGTCTATAAGCACCAAATTGGGTCTATTCGTGAATGCAAATTCGTCCCATTCGATAGATTTATTACTAAAAGCAGTCTCTGTACAGTTTTTTTTTCTAATTCTATGAATTAAGGCATTGTAAGCTGTACTGGATTTACTTAATACAACATTTCACAACACAAACTGAAGTAAAACTGCCTCGAAATACTTTAATGATGTCCATATATGAATAATCAGCCATTCAATAATGAAAACATTATAATTCACTATACAATGATTTTGTCTCTTCGATTTGTGTTTAGATGAGCCACTTGAATATAAACTACCGCAAAATCATGCATTTCCAATTGAAATTTTACCAATTACATCCTTTTTACTACGTGATTGATACAACAGGCCATAGTTGGGAACATACAAACCACAAGCAAATATGTACCCAACATCGGGTCTACGATTTTATTGTAAAATCATTGTTATTTTAGCTATGTGAACAGTTAGTTTGTAACGTTTAACTATTTTCTGCACATCCAGACTGTATTACTTGCTTTATCGATTCAATTAAACCAAATTTAGATCACTTGAAATAGTGTAGATCTGTTCAGCATAACCAGTGAAATCATGATGCCCTAAAAGTACAAGAAACCGAAAATTACGCGGTAGTGAACAACTATAAGATACATTAATTGTTATGTTATATATTCTCCGTGCGAGGAGTAACGATTATGATGTAGAAGGAGATGTTCGTTCATCACCATGAGGCACCAGAGTGAACAACAATGTTTTTTGGCTAGAATGAAAGATATGAAGAGAAAGTTTTGATAGTTCCGCTAGTGTGCGGCAGGCTTGGAAGTATGACAGATGTTTTAGGAAAATTGAGCGAAAAGGACATGTGTACAGTGGTACTCGAACCAACGACATTTTTGCCTAACATCCCACTGCGGGGTAGGTCGAAGCACGGACTAAGTCCGCCACTTCAACAGGCAAAAATGTCCGGTTGGAAGACGCTCATGTACCACTGTGGCTTGTATAGTTATTCTAGCGATCTATTGTGTGCACTCTGTTTACTGATGCGCACATGGGAGAGGAACTCTCTCCTTTTTTCGGGTTTGTTTTGATTCGCACCGACTGACGATCACTAAAGTTTTTTTCTCGTCGTCTCCAACGTAGAGACCTCGGAGAGAAACACCGTGAAGCGGTGCGATACTGGTCCCCACCAGTATAATTAATGGTTACCACCATTTATGGTTTTACATACATTAATTGTTATGTTATATATTCTCCGTGCGAGAGTAACGATTATGATGTAGAAAAAGATAGGCTAATATTACATCCCCTTACCCTACGTTTCATCAACCGGCGCACATTATCCTCATCCATTGTTTTGCCAATCTTATTCCACTTGGTGCTCAATTCATTGATGCTTTTGATGACACTGCCATTCACGTTCAGCTTCCTCTTCATAATAGCCCAAAATCGGGATATTGCTCTGTGCTGGGGCCAGTTTGGTGGGATGAATTCTTTCGGTATAATCTTTATCCCGTTGGTTTCATACCACTGCAGCACTGTTTTACTCTAATGACAGCTTGCATGATCTGACCAAAACATGACAGGTTCATTGTGGGATCTGATTGCTTTTGGAGACATTCCGTTGTGTACAGCTCTGAATTAAATGTCTAAACGTTGATGAAAACCGTAGTCTTCCTACCGCAGCTACAGATGACTTGCCAAATCATGTAGTTATGTGGAAATTTATCGGCCAATACACATTTGAATTTGGCAGAAACATCTCCCCGAGCCGCAGTCAACTTTTATACCGGTAGCTGTTTGAAATCGGCCTTTACATAGGTTTCATCAACGATGAGGATACAGCCATTGAACTTTATCAACACCTGATCATACAGTTTTCCGGAACGAATTCTGGCCACATTGTTCTACTTTTGATCACTATTTGGCTGTCTGCAAGCACGGTATGACTTGAAGCCCCCCGGAGACTTATCCGTTGCACGGTACTGCGTGCGCGCGAAACTTTTTGGTCAAATCGCGGTTTGAGATGTTGGGGTTTTACTTAATGTTTTGATGACTTGACACGCCCCATGGTATTTCGAGGAAAACCCAACACTTTAGCAAATTTTGGCCCAGACCACGAAGGGTTTTCCAAATGATTGTGCACAATAATTTTTCTTCTTTCTTCTTCCATTTTGTATTTCTCGGAAACAAGTTCGAAGTGCACTGCGAAAAAAATTTCTGATGTTGTCATTATGCATAAGATGTCATAGTTTACAAATCCGACCACTTGGGTTACTGTAGAATCAAAAATGTCTGTTCCAATACTAAATGAGCCACATCGTATAAAACATTATTTATTTATTGTACACCATCTTCGACTATGTCGTACAGACTGCTTACTTAGAATTACTTAATCTAAACCTCTAATTCTAGCACAAAACACATTTCTAGACAAAATAAAATCAAATTCGTTACAAACATCGTTAAAGGATCGCAAACACAAGTTAAAACAATTATTGAATCCGAAGTTCAGTTCTGTGAAACGGAATTGCCAGTAATGGGGAGTTTCGGAACCGACGAGGAGGAGTGTTCCACGGAATTAGTTCTAGGAGTTCGGGACAATCCACATGGCCCATTATGAGGTCGAAGATGAACAGCCGTTGCAGTTTGATACGCCTGGCTGAGAGGGTTTCCAAATCAATCAACTTGCATCGGTCAGGATAAGCGGGAAGGTTGACTGGATCATTCCATGGGAGCCGACGCAATGCAAACCTCATGAAACTTTTCTGAACACGCTCAATTGCAAGAGTATGCGTGACGTACGATGGAGACCACACCGGTGAGGCGTATTCTAAGATGCTGCGAACTAGCGAGCAAAAAAGCGTCTTAAGGCAATAAACGTCAGTGAAGCCTGAAGTATGACGACGTATAAATCCAAGCACAGTGTATGCTTTAGCAATAACGATGCTCATGTGCTCAT
>JASCZW010008173.1:0-54176 GCA_034211315.2 Aedes japonicus
TTTTTATGAAAATGAGATATACTACGAGCATTCGTATCTATTATATATGGGGTCATTCAAAAATGACGTCCACTCTTTAGGGGGGTGGGAGAGGTGGGTATCAAATTTGTGACAATATGTGACAGGGGAGGGGGGGAGGGGTTATAAAAATGTGACATCCAAAAATTTTGCATTAGGTAATCTAATTTTATCAGCGTTAATACGAAAAAAAGGCGTCGAAAAGTTTGAGTGTACGGTTAATGAAAATACACACTTTACTTAGTTGTGTGAGTACAAAAAATTGTATACTGTGTTCATACATGTTGTTATCGTCAATGAACACGAAACGCACCAGCTGTCCTTTAATCTGAAACTTCGTCGAAGTTTGGTTTTGTTGAAAATCCTATTGTGTTTGTTTTTGGTGGCGTTGAATTTTGATTTGATTCAAACGCTGGTCGATGCATTTTGTCGTGCATACCCGCTGCGCAATTAACTAGCGCTGGCGGGATATAAATAACGAATCCTATTGTGACGAACTTTTCAAATCGAAAATCAGCAACTTGAAAACGGAAGCTTCGAAACCGAAAGATACACTGAAGGTTTTTTTAAGCCAGCAGACCTTCTGTTGCGAATGGAGGGATTGTTAAAAATGTTCCAAAAATATCACCGGATGAAGAAACTCCAGCCTTTCAGTTCTTCACAAGCTCCACTGGATTCGGACAAAAAAGTACCCTCTAATTTTGCATGTCCTAAATAGGATGCAATTTACAAAGAATTGGATATTATTAACTCCAAGATTTCCAGCCTGCTGATTAGAGAGCGAAATGACATGCTTACGGCTATACAGAAAAAGACGCTGTCTGACCTGATCAACCGTAGGAAATCGCTTAATATGGCCCTAGAGAGGAAGAAATCAAATCAGCAACGTCAAAAGACAAGCAGATTGAACCGAAAGAAGATTCTTGAGGAAGAATTTGAAACAATCGCTCATCTTACCAAGCGTCCAAGATGGCCTAATAAAGGACGAGCTCCAATCGAGAGTAACCAAGCATAGTTGCTGAAGACGTCGGTCGATCTGGGTCAGCATGGAGCGTCAGCTGGGCAGAGATGTGACGTTAAGAATTTGGAGTAACATGAAAATCTTTTAAAGCAACAACAGCATTGTTAAAAATAAATACGTACGCGAACAAACTTTTCAGTTTGTATATTCCATTTTTAAAGCAACAAAAATATCATAAATCTTAAAATCTTGATTTTATAGAATATGGGACAGTGCTTTAGGGTGGGGGGAGAGTGCGGTCAGGAAGAACCAGCTACTTTAAAAAAGTGTATGATTAAGGAATCGAAAAGTGCTTGAAATTGTTTTGGCAATAAAAATTATGATCTAGATTAAGTATTGCATACAATTTCAAAGTTGAGAGAAACGGTCGGGAGCTTTGAATAAAGCACCATCCTTTGCGAAAAAAAATCAATCAATTTTTTATCAATCAGAAATTTTGATTTCAGGCCTTTTTTGAGGTGTGCAAAAATTTATGAATTATTTTACAATTTTGCTAACTTTGATTAAAAAAAACTAATTCGCGAACTGATCGTCTTAGGAAAACATTCTTGTGGTGAAAAGTGGTTTAAATTATCTCAGCAAGCTGAAAAATTATGCAATGGCAAATTTTTTACACAAAAGTTTCTAGAGCTCTGGAAAATCGAAAAATAACATCGTCTATACCAAAATTGCCCACAAAATTGAAATATTGATTTCTTGAAACCCATGTCAAGGTGGGATCATTTCTTGATCTCCCGGTATGAGAATTTCAGTGGAATTTCCCAGACTGTTCAACGTAAATTTCGAAAATCCTCTATATATATCAAAAATAAAAAGCTTACCGCTTTCAAATAGTATGGTTCTAAAAATTAAATTTTGCAATCAAAAACAAATATTTCTGTTGGAATATTCATGATTCCATTTCTTTTTCACTTTCTGATCACATTCTTTTTCTTATTAGTAATTTCAAGCTTTCTCAGAATTTTTTTCTACGAGTCATGATGTTTTGCGCATTTTTTGTACACGATAAATTATGTATATTTCCATATAACTTTCCATATCTTGAGAATGGATAAACATCCAATATCGGTGTATCAAAATATTCAATCGCAAAAAAGTTACTTTTTTTCGCGATACAAACGGTGTTTTTCTGGTTGTTCCAAACAATTTTTCTCAACCGTGAAATAATGTTGTGTGAAATATCTTTCCAGAGCTTCTCTTCTATTGATTAGAAAATTTAAAGCACTTTTTACAAATCAATTTATGTTTTAAAAAGTTTGCACTGCAAATTTATGGGGTAACTTTTACTCAAAAATGTGTAACTTATGCACAAAAGTGAGGAAAAAATCCGGTTTCTACATTAGTCCCGGGGTTATCTCATGTAAGTGCATTTTAGAGTGTGATTCATGAGTTATAAATTTTTAAAGCAAGTATTCTTGGAAAAACTAAAAATGTTATAAACTCAACTAAAACTCCCCATTTCTCAAATTTCATCCATCGTTATTTCGTTATTTCGATGGTTGTAAAGATGTTAATATAAATCACTCATACCGATGTGATCTAGAGGGAAAGCTACGTATCAGCATATTTTAATAAAGCTTTGTTTTTGGATCTTCAAAAATTCTCGAACCTTTAATATTTATCAAGAGTAATCAAAATATACAATGAAATTATTAATTGAATAGGCATTTCTGAATCAGAATCAGTTATGTTTTTTTTACTTTTCAACTAAGATTATTACAAATTCAAAACCGACATGTTCCTTAAATGAAATAAAAAAAAAATATTAAAAATAACTACGGTTTTTGCAAAAGAAACCATGTCATACGATGAGTTTTGTCCATCTGTTACGAATATCTTGATTTATCTCTGCCAGTTATTTCCATCAAAACACACTTCACCTATCCGTGAAAAGAAGAACTTTACACATGTAATTATGTAAATGATTCAATTTGAACTAAAATACACGTTATTATTGAAATCGACAGCACCAATATGCATTATTTTTTTTTTCAGAAGTGTGACATCCAACAGGGGGGGGGGGGCATATTTGTGACAAAGTATGACAGAGGGGAGGAGGGGGTATAAAAACCTGAAATTTGATGGCCGTCATTTTTGAATCACCCCTATGATCTTCATTCGGTTGATCCTGAGGTGCAAGAAATGCTGTGAGGTGCTAAAGTGTAGAGTTCTGAGGTTCGCGCTCAAGCACGTTTTCGTTCTCTTTCACCGATAGCAGCATTTCATCAAACTCCTGACTTGAAATATCCTGAAAAAGTTTGTTAAATCTATTGAAGTTTTACAAAACTAACATTTATACGTTTTAATTTAGTGTTGCCATGGTCAATATTTGCTGCTTGTTGCTGACAGCAATCCGTTTGTATATTTGCTGACCTAATATGCAGTTGTTGCTACCGAGTAAGGAAAAGGAAGATTTAATTGGAAGGGAGTTAGACCGCCTAATTTTGACATGATGGAAATAATACGATGTTTTAAAAAAATACTAAATAACTAAACAACAAAAACTTCCACTTGAATCGACGCTATTTTACTGAATGTAGTAACAATGTAATGTTGTAGTGGAGAGTTTTAGCTGTTATATATCTGAAACGCTTCAGTGATCTATGAAATAATTCAAATCTACACTGAAAGAAAGTATCCGAAATCTAATGTGGACAGGCTATAAATAGTACATCAATATACAATTCGGCACAGTCGTTCAAATAATCAGCGTTTTGTTGGCAACGTCAGGCCTCCGTATGTACAAGCAAGTAATCGAAGACCAACTCAACACAGAAAAAAATAATTAATTTTAACAAGCGCGTAAAATTTTCCCTCTGTTTAATTCCAATCCAAACGATGCGTAAACAACGAAATTGTTCGCAATCTTTCATGCAACAGGCGTTATCTGGCTAAAATTTACATGAACTATCCCATTATTTTCTGCAAAATCGGGCGTTCCCTTTATGTGCATTAGATAACGCAGAAAATTCAATGTTTCTTTTTATCTGTGAAGGTTCAAGATTCTGGGATTATAATGCATGGAAAAAAAATAATGAATTTTAACTGACGCGTAAAGTTTCCCTTAATTCGCTTGTAAACCAAATCAAGCGTAAACAATGAAATTGCTTGCAAATTTCATGCAACAGACTAGATTCAGGCGTTATCTGGCTTACATTTAAGAGAAAAATCCTTCAAGCTTATGCCAAATCTGGCATTCCGTTGCACATAAAGGCAACGCTAGATTTGGCGGAAATCAATGGGATATTTTATGTTAACTTAAGCCAGATAACGCCTGATTCTAGTCTGTTGTATAAAAGATTGCAAACATTGTTGTATGGCGCATGAAAGATTGCAAACAATATCGATGTTTACTCTTTCTTTGGTTTGAAATTAACTGAGGGTACACAGATAAAAAGAAACATTGAATTTTCTGCGTTTCTAATGCACATAAAGGGAATGCTAGATTTGCCAGAGAATAATGGGATATTTCATGTAAATTTAAGCCAGATAACGCCTGAATCCAGCCTGTTGTATGAAAGATTGCCAATATTGTTGTATGGCACATGAAAAGTTGCAAACAATTTCGTTGTTTACGCCTCCTTAAGCTTGGATTTAAACGAGGGGATATATTACACGCTTGTTAAAATTAATTATTTTTTTCTGTGTAGTTTTACCCGCCTGTGCAAATACATTTTGTTTTTTTTTTTCGGATTGTAAATTACAAAAATAATGTTTCATAGTTATAAAACAATCAAATAACAGTAACATTTATTCAGTTATTCGTTGACTTCAGGTCACGCACTTTCTTCTCAATGTGCCTTATTAGGTTTTGGACAACTGTTTCATGGATACTTCTGCTCACATTTACCAAATCCTTTTCGAGTGTGTCGATATCACCGGCTTCTGTACCTTTCTTCCAAAGTTTTGCTTTCATGAAAGCCCAAAACTTTTCAATGGGCCTTATATGCGGACAATTTGGATGAGAGGTAGCAAACGTTTTTGAAGACATTCCTTCCACATTGGCATATTGCTAGTTAAATCATTACTTTCATTCCAAATTTTTCATTTTTTTTACAAGCATAGCATAGCATATCACAGCATAGTATAGCATGTTCCGACCATACATAATCCTGGGTTGACTGTGATAATGACGATGGAGGCGCCAGAAGAGATGCCTTGGGTGTGACAGGCTCTTCATCCATCGATCTCTTTGCACAACACCTGGCCAGGTCCTTGTGATCAACAAGGGATGGGAGAGAAGTGTTGATTAGATGTCTACTTAAGAAGATGCTGAGAACTAAGGCTACCTTCATAGACATTTGGAGTTGAAAGTTGGATGGGAACGTGCGGGAGGCTTTCCTTGGCGAGAAAGCATATATAACAGTTATATAGGTCGTTGGGAGTGACAAAGTTAAGAAAGTTAATGCACTCCTTTGTTGTCCGCTACTCTGGACTAGAACACAGGTATTTCTTACTTGTATCCAGGCTCTTCTTTCGGTTGGAACATGAAGACTAGCTCTTGTTTTAGCTTTTTATGGCTTATGGTTATAGCACCATTACTCAGATGAGAGAGAAAATGGACGCATCGACACAAAGTCATACGCTTACACACGCATACCGTTGAATTTTGACCTTATACTTGATAGCATAGCATAGCATAGCATAAAACATTTGCAAAAACCGCGAGGGAAGCGCTGCGATAAGCCTACTTTCTTTCACTCAACATTTCGCCAAAAATGTAGAGTGTCGTAGGCCCACTTCTTAGAATTGGCAATGATGCCCAAAGATATAAAAAGGAATGAGCTCACCAAGATTATAAGAACGTTCCGAATCATAACCACAGCGATTATCATCCAAAATCAGTCCGATTGCTTCTCATATCAGTTGCTTAGTTCATTGGCCTTCTGTCGCATAGCCGTATAAATTTTGATTCTCGTCAACCAACGTTTTGTTTCCACAACCGTCGAAAACTTCTCAGTGGAGCAGAAGCAGCTGATTTTCTTCAGCAAAAATATGTCCAAAACTTTTGAAGACCACAACTTCATAATAACTTTAAATGAAATTTAAAAAAAGCGGGGGAAAATGACACGAGAAATTTTTTCATGTCTCACTTCCAGCTGCCATTACAATTTTTTTATTTTTTTGTTTGTCATTTGCAATGTTCGGGACATTTTTGCTTCGTGTAGGTCTTGAGAGAACTACGTGCTTTAGCGCGCTGAATCATTCCGATCAATGTTCCAAATTGCTTTGCACAATCTCAGTTAAACCACTTAGAAGATCTCGTATTTTCATGAGAAAATAAGAGGTGTGCTTTATCGGCCTTAAGGAAACCAATAGCCTATATAGAACTTTGACTATCCGTGAAAATGAAGTATTGATCCGGTGTTAGTAAGGCGACGCTAAAATTTTCATTGTTCACACCAATACCATCGGAATCAGTATAAAACCTTTTAGTGAAATCAACTACGCTAAACTTTGCAGAAAATATCACCGGAACATTCATATAACGATGATGCTCTGGGAATTCAGGAAGCTACTGCTTCATAGATAAATCAAAATTAACCGAATTGCCGAAGTCGATGAAGTCGATGAATTGGAAATATTCGAAGGGTTGACATTCTGTGTTTTCAAAAATGCTACAAAGTCATGAAGCGAGTTGATGAGAGGATTCAACTCAAGAAGTTTCTCAAAGTTTCTGATTACCTGGAGGTTCATAACTTCACACATGACGACGAGCGAGTTAAAATATATGAGGTTATAAAAAAAATTGTCACTAATCTAAAAAAAAAGGCAGGCCTTATCCCATACAGTGAATTCAAAGGGTATTATTCACATCGCTAATGTCTCACATATTACAGCGACATTTGAAACCTATTTGTTTGTTTCTGAGATATGTCGGGCTTAGGTAAGGATGCTGACTTGTTTCATCTCGTTATTTAAAGATATTTTATGCTAATTAACAAAGACATGGCTCAACCTCAATTAATTTCCCGTTAAACGCATATCCAGCAGCATATTTTTCCCAACAAAGTTCCTATTCAATTCAATCAAATGCAACAAACAATACGTATCCCCACGAGGAATTGCAATAAACGTACATGTTTCCAGGCACAATTGTTAATCTATCCCCAGCAGAAGTGTCGACAGTGTGCGTGACATATTTGAGAAAAAGCTTTTCTCCAACCATATGCAGCAGCCGTTTGCTGCCAGGAAACGAAACTCCCACCCGAAGACAAAAAGCATTGCATTTTGCAACATTTGTGCTGCATTGCATGCCATTTGCTGGGTGTCGCAGGAAGTCTGAGGCACAATTTGAAAATAACAGTACGAGTCCGGTTTTGGAAAAAAAATTCACCTGCTTATTGAACACAAATTCGAATACATTTTTACATTAGACAGTAGACAGTAATGTTAGCTAGAAATACATTTCTAGCAAACATTACTGTCCACTCTTGGGGCCTCGTGGTGATGAGCGAACATCTCTTTCTTCATCACCCTGTATATGTTCTAAACAGTATTGTTCTGCAGTTCAACGCGGTATTTCCAATCTCCATTTACTCGTACTCCAAGGAGCAGACTTTCGACTCAATACTCCTAACGGTTTGTCAACGATTTGGGATACTCTTTACCAGTCTTTGTTAGAAATTGTAAAGAAATCCTTTGCTTAAACATGTTTTCGCAAATAGGCCAGTACCCATAGAAACATTAATTTCAACTCAGTTGGATCATTTTACCGATAACTTGTTTAAGAAGTTGAATTTCTGAAAAACGTGTACGGTGGATAGGTAGCTCTTTGCAAACTCTACAACTTTATCGAACAGTGGATTGTCCTTACTGTAATATTGAAAGGAACTTTTTCATTTGTGTATCAAGACGAGTGACGAGACGAGTTGTTCGAGCATGGCTCAAAAATAAAGAGAAGTCCATCGCTCACATTTCACCAATGAGAGAGAGAGAGTTCATGAAATAATGAACGAGACCTTTTTTTTCACAAGTTTACATAGGGTGGCCTATACCTTAGCCTAATATGAAGCGATGGGTTACGTTATTCATTGTAACTCATAAAGTAATTGAGCTACAAAAGGTATTCCATCTAGTTATTTGCTTGCTTACATAAGCCTAATGAAATGCGTGTTGTTCTGAACTACGGAAAGTTGAACAACTAACTTCATCAACATGTAAACTTTTGAGGAATATGGATGTAATGTCGGTCTTTAAGCGCCATATTGGGTCTATTTGTGGATGCAACTCGTCTCATCTACCAGATTTCAGTCTTTGGGACGATTTTTTTGAATTATTTATTAAAAATTTTATTGTTAGCTATGTACTTTTCATGTAGCTGAAAATTTCAAAAATCAAATAAAAAAACTACTTTAAAACACCAATATGATATTCAATTTAGATACATCAACCGGTACTTTAAATAATTGAATTTCCACTACACAATTTTGTGAACTCTAATTTCTTGGGCATAATTTTGTTGAGATACACCAGTGAATACATACAATCACTTACTCATACACTTCCAATTTTTCATTTTTCAAAAAACTAAATTATACTATGTGATGACCATAATGTGCCAAAGTTAGGAACATAGTAAAAAATATGTCTCTTATAGTGGATCTACGGTTCGTTTGTGAAATCTTTCTGGTTTCTTCTATGTGAACAGCTATTTTATAAAATGTGACTATATTTTGTTAATCTAGGATCCTTTACAAGGTGCAATGGGTCAATTTTGCCACATAAGTGTCAGTTGAAAAAAGTGATGTTTATCTGTTCAGCTTAACCAAAGAAATCATGGCGCCCAAAAAACTTAAGAAATTGAGAATCGCATGAAAGTGTATAGCTATAATCGAAGAATAATATCTCAATTGCTTCAAAATAAAGCGGTCGTTACGATGTCAACATAGTTTTGCAAATGTTAGCTGAATTTTTGGCTGAAATTACATCCCATAACCCTAATTCAGAACATCAGTTTTCCGGTTTTTCTAAGCAATTCCTTCATAGTGGACATTTTCTTAAACGCTGTGGATTTTTTTTAAGAATATATTTCTCCAAATTCTTGTGAAAATCAAATTTCAACACAGTTTTTGTTCTACCTTAAATTATAAAATTTTGTAGTTTATGAATTTCAGGACTATCGGCAAACTTATCCAGGATGTACAGTTCAATTTAATCATGCATACCATTTTCTTCCCCATTACATACGGCTTACGGTAACCATGATCCTTCCTGATTTGTAGAGTTTGACTTGGGCAGCATTCAAATCTTGAAACCCGGAATGAACGGTGATCCAGAGCGGCGTGCGGGGCTTGAATTCCATTAGGTAGTTAAATTTCTCAACCGCTCGCGGCCATGATGGTTGTAAAACATGCTTGGCAAACTGGATA
This sequence comes from Aedes japonicus, assembly GCA_034211315.2. Classification (NCBI taxonomy): domain Eukaryota; kingdom Metazoa; phylum Arthropoda; class Insecta; order Diptera; family Culicidae; genus Aedes; species Aedes japonicus. The sequence continues at coordinate 9,412 of JASCZW010008173.1, forward strand.
AAAAACAATATAAGTTGCCACAAAAATTAAAAGTGTACTTTTAGTCGTTTCCCTAAGATTGATAGTAAGAATTTTAAGAGAAAATTGCGGCATAACCTGTCAGTATCAAAACGTTCTACGACGTGGCAGTGGAAAAACAACTAGAATATGTGATACTTTCACTATTGGTCAAATTTTTGATCTATCATGCCTGTTTATAACATGAGATAAGCCCTCTCACCGTCGAGAAGTTGGAAAATTTGACTCATGAGAGGGATTATTAACAGCCCAAGCAACACAGCTTGCAATAAACAAGTTGAAAGTATTGTTAAATGACAAATACAGGTAATCAATATAAGTATGTAATACCTTATTTCATATTTTAAAATGACGTAAAAAGCTGTTAACGATTTATAAAGTTTTTAAGAACTGACTGATTCCACGCCAAATCGGTCTGGTCACGCAAACTCAACTATCTTCGATTTTGATGAAACTTAGTACACGTCTTCGGTATGTTGAAAAAAAAAATCCACTGGTGTTAAGATTATTTGGATTCAAGAGTAACTTTTGAGATGGGTGTATGTTTTTTTTCCAACATTTTACTTGAAAAATCGTAGTTCAAAAACCATTACATTTTGAGAAAAACTTTATATGGGGAGTTGTAGAGAACTAAAAGGCTTTGTAAAAAAATGTACACTGAAAAAAAAATTTTTTTCATAAAGAAAAATCGAAAATAAATACTAAAAATCAAATATAAAAAAAAAATATTTTTAATATTTTTCAAATTTGTTTTGTGAAAATTTGAGAAAAAAACACGTTTTGAAAAAAACTTTAGGATGGACGCTCTTATAATAAAAAAGTTTTCCGAAGAGCGAACTTTGGTGCATATTTCAAATTTTGGTTATTCAGTATTATAAATGAAAATTAATTATACAATATGATTTTGGAGATCATTAAAAACAATAATGATGGTAATGATAAATCACCTGAACGCAACCGTTTTCGAGATTTTTCGGATTTTATTTCAATAGAATGAAAAAACCTCAGAAAATTCGCTCTTTTCTTAAGTTAATCGAGATTTCCACAGAAATGATAAATTTTCCAAGATCTTCATATTATAACGTTCACATTACTCTAATGTCCTCTTTTCTTTTGATATCAGGATGATAAGAAGACTCATTTGAAAGAACAAGATAAATAGCACTATTGTTTTAATATTGCAATCAATATATTTATAATTGTTTTATGGCTGTATCGGTCGGGCCGCTCAGAGAATGAAGGGAGCGAATTTGCTAAAGCGATGAAAGTAACAGCGAGATAGATGTCGCAGGGGCGACAAGTGTGAAATGGACAGATGATGAAATTATGCGGAGGGTCATATAGAAGAAGCATATTAATCGAACTGCTGACTATTTTGCCAAGCTCAACGATGTTAGAGGTCGGGTGTAGTGTGTGAAAACTACACTCCGAACAGTTCAGTGATGTAGCGATGAAAGTAACACATATTGTTTAAGGTAGGTAGACAAATAGCAGCTATAACGTATGTCAGGTATATCTTCTCATAAAAAAAACAGCTAATGTACGCTGCCTGTAAACTACCAGAGATGTTTTATACCTGCATTTCCAAAGGTACACAGCCAATATATATGCTCATACATAGTCGCATTCATCAGTAAAATCTATCTGAGTGAACTGAAAATGGAGTTTAACATGAAGAAGTGTTGTATGCCGTTTCCCACTAAACGGTGCTCAAAAACCTTCGTAAATTAACTCGAACAAAATGTCAAACAAAATGTGCAGGTGTTTATTTCAAAACTAATAAGCTTTTTGCAAACAAAAATTAAAGTGAAAGCTACGTTTATGTCTGACGGGGCAGCATCCCAATATAAAAATAGGAAGAACTTTGCAAGCCTTTGTAAGTTTAAAAAGAAATACAATATTGATGCTGAATGGCATTTTTCGCAACATCCCACGGTAAGGGACCTTGTGATGCAATTGGTGGTACATTAAAACGAATGGCAAGATATGCAAGCCTTGCTGTACAACATGAACACCCTATAAAAAGTGCATTAGAGTTATTCGAATGGGCGAACCAAAAAAGTGATGATTGTTTAACAAAAATGTCGTTTTGTTATGTATCACATGAAGAGTATGAACAGGGGGTAGCAGCATGGAATGAAATTTACCGACAGACTAAAACGATTGCAGGTACACAAAAAGTACCACTCATTCGTTCCAATTTCAGAAAACGAAGTTTTGTAAAACTGTTTTCGAATGACGAAGAAGGCAGGATTCATAATATATATAAAAGCAATCAATAGTTTATATAATGTTTATGTAATATTATCAATGACCGAGACTAATAAATGGTATATATAAATATAAATCCAACCATAATTCATTATTTTTGTCTTATAACTTTAAGTGAAGCTTTTTCAATCGACGAGCTGTTAAGAGTAAGTAAGAGGCACATACATGTGTTTTAAAAAGGCTAAAAACACAAGAGAAACAATCGTTAGCTATTGTTGTTTTAATATCACGAGTAATTTATGAAAAGGGCGTGTTTTTTGAGGTTTTGAAATTTTATTGAAAGAAAATCAGAAATATCTTGAAAACGGTTGCGTTTACGTGGTTTATCATTATAATCATTATTGTTTGTAATGATCTCCAAAACCATATTATAACATCAAAATTTATTTATAAGAATGAATAACCGAAATTTGAAATATACACCAAAGTTCGCTATTTGAAAAACTTTTTATTATAAGAGCGTCCATCCTAGAGTTTTTTTAAAACGTGTCTTTTCCTCAAATTTCCATACAATCAAATTAAAAAATATTAAAAATATGTTTTTTAGATATTTTATTTTTAGTAATTATTTTTGATTTTTCTTGATGAAAAAAAAATTTTTTTCTGTGTATATTTTTTAAGAAAGGCTTTTAGTTCCTACAATTCCTTTATATAAAGTTTTCTCTAAATGTAATGGTTTTTGAACTACGATTTTTCAAGTAAAATGTTGGAAAAAACACATACGCCCATCTCAAAAGTTACTCTTGAACCCAAATTATCTTAACACCAGTGGAATTTTTTTTCCAACGTACCGAACTCATGTGCCAAGTTTCATCCAAATCAATGATGATCGGGTATGATTTTTGGGATTTCCGGCACATTCTGGATGGAATCCCTCAACTATGATAAAGTATAAATCAATTCCAGAGATGAAAAAAGTATTTTTAGCGCAATCGTTAGTCAGATTGATATAAAGAATACAGGGTGCGGCAGAAAATAATGCGATTCAAGCAATAATATCAACACTTTCGAGTACAGTTATCTATATAAAGAAATTTTAAATCAATTCATTCAATGTGTCCTCCATTTTTATTAATACTCGAGCCAACGCCGGAAGCCAGAGCATGCCTTTCGGACGTAGTCCTCCGACATTGACTGCCATGTGCGTGTTATGGTTAACTTCAGGATTTGCTTCAACATATGCCCAAATCAAATAATCCAACAGATTAAGATCTGGACTGCTACGGGGCCACAAATCCTGCGGCCAAAACTTCATGTTATCGTTCAACCATTGTTGGATTCGACTGAACGAGTGACACGGCGCTCCATCCTGCTGTAGGACAACGTTTTGGTCCTCGGAAAAGTTGGCCTTCACCCAGGGAAGCACTTGGTCCTTTAAAATACCGATATACACTTCGGTATTGATTTTAACTCCAGCATCAATGAAAACAAGCGGCATTTTTAAACCGTTGGACCAAGCCAAACATCATGACACCAGCCGGATGTTTGGCTTGAAATTTAAATTTCACTTTTTCCGGAACGTTCTCCATTTTTTGCGGTGAAATGAACCGGTCCGTGCGGCTGTTGGCCACAGCATCGATGCTGAAAAGCTTTTCGTCGGAGAACAGGACTATCATTTTTTCCTTCTTCAACAAGGGAAGCAATCTCTTGGAACGAGCTACTCGTAGTTCCTTGACCCGGTCCGTAATCAAGTGGCGTTTCACTCTGGCTCTGGAAGATGCACGCAGGTCTTCTTTGATGATTCTCCGCATGGATTTCTCCGAAATATTGGCTTCCTTTGCAAGTTTTCTTATGGAACGCACCGGGTTGCGAGCAATTTTTGCACGGACCGATTTGATCACGTTCGGCGCAGGAACTTTTTTATGCGGTAAGCTGTTGCCAAATGGCACCCTAGCACCTTGGCAATCTCTTTCGGCTTCTTCTTGGCGAGCAACAAACTGGTGATCACTTCTTTCGTGAAAATTTTGACGAATTTGCAATAAAAAAAATAGAATGTTTGGATGCAGCACTTGAAAGTAAACATAAACAAATACACTTTCGACAGAAATTAGTCACTAGCAACACAAATTAACCCAATACTCAAGTTTGAACATTTTCGAATTATTTTCTGCCGCACCCTGTACGAGAGATCCAGACCGATGCAAACTAGACATGTTTTGCAATACATCTATAGTACATTTATAAAACAAACAATTATTAATAATTGTATTAAGATGTTACTTGAAAGCACTGATTCATGCCCAAAAAATCAATTGGTATTGTCTGAAAACAGTTTAGAGGATTTATGTCCTTGGATACGCATTTGACTTAGTTGACTTTGTACCAAGCTACAAAGTAATTAGAAAATGAGAAGAAAGAGTAGTAATTAACATATAATTCCTACTATCTTTATTGCTTATCTTGAAATTTACATTTATTCCGTCTACAATGTGTAGACTTCTTCAGTATTGTGTACTAATAATTAATGTAATGAAGCCAAATCTGGCCAAAATCAATGCTGGACTATGGTGCTTCCCAATAATGAGGGGAAGCGTCGCTATAAGCAATTCCGTAAGTAAACAACAGCTGTTATCTTGGTGGATTTCAATAGATTCCACTAAAAAATTGCTGGCCAATTCATTGCTCTTTTACCAATGTTTTTCTGTGAAAATTGACTCATCGGAATCGCCCATTCTTTGACTACTGGTAGAATTTGTACAACTGATATTCCAGAAAGGTCTCTTAAATCAAGTTTTACAAAATATTCGTCATCCATAATAACACATGCCAATTTTCTAAACAGCAGTTCATCAAATAATTATTTCGTGGTACAACGTGTTAACATTCTTGTTCCATTCAGTAAAATGGCGTCGAATCAAGTTGAAGTGCGCAAACGCATTTTGTACGAACGGCTGCAAAATCCGAATCTATCGATACGCGATCTTGCCAAGATACTGAAACTATCGAAAATTACCGTGCTTTGTGTTTGACCAGCACTTGACTGTGGATCGGAAGGTTGGAAGTGGAACAAATCGAAAAGTATGCTCTCAACAAAAGACTATAAGGTGGTAGCCATTATTGAGAAAAATCTCAATCTCTTTGAGCGAAACCACAGCAAAGTTGAGAAGTAAAAATCAAGAGTACAACAAGTGAAGCAGAGACACGGACTGAAGGCGTACAATGTGAAAAAGGTGTCCAACCACGTTCACAAGCAAAATTTCACTCCAAAAAGTTGTACTAAGGAGCTTTCAACCAATTTTTTGCAAACATTTTCTCGTATCACAATGGACGATAAAACACACGTACTTGAAAACCTTAAACAGCTTCCGGGTCTGGCTTTTTATACCGCAATGCAAAGAAACGCCGTTGCTGAGCATATCCGGACTAAGAAGGTGTCCAAATTTCCGAAGAACTATTTGATTCTCAGGCCATATGTGGTTGTGGTTGAAAATCTAAAAGTTTCGTCTCTACCGGTACTATCAATGAGGATGTGAACGAGAAAGAATGTCTGCAAAAGCAGTTGATACCGATTATCAGAAGCCAGGACTCTCCAGCTCTATTTTGCCTTGATTTGGTCTCTTGTCGCTATGTGAAATCTACCATGGAATGATATAAGATACAAGAGCTCAAACACGTGCAAAAACAGCCAATCCACCAAACTGTCCAGAACTTCGCCCAACAGAGAAGTACTGAGCTCTAGTTGAGCGGAAATTCTTCGAAACTAAGAAGAAAGCATATGGTTCCGATAATTGCAAGAGAAGATGAAAAATTGTCACGGCGGGCGTATATGAGGATACCGTACGGAACATGATGGCGGGTGTGCCACAGAAAGTTCGAGAAATTTACAGGAAGAAGGATAAACATCTCAATCAACTATTTATTATGTAAATATAGCTCTATTATTGTGAAATGAACAATCGGTTTTGTTGATTTATGTGATACTTCCAAATTGCGTGACAAACTACTCCCATGCTCACATCTTCCATTTTTCCCGACAGAATCAGTGAAATGTTGGAAAAAAAGCACGATTTGTAAACGATCTTTTTGTCCAAAGAAAATGCTTCACATTTTAATGAATACTAATAGAATCATAGATTGAAATGTAAACTATGATACACATAAATGATCAACTGTTTAAATGTCATCCAAAACAGCAGAGTCAAATCCAAATAGTGCTAATACTTTCTGGTACACCCTATAGCTATAGTACCCCCTTCAACCTTCAGCTGTTGTAAGCAAATATGATTCCGAAGCAATCAATCATTGCGAACGATTCGCAAACATTGTTGCTCACTTACTTTTTGGGACAAGTAACATCTTCTTCGCACTTGACAAGCATTTCCAAGGACCAATGAAGTTAGGTCACAAACAAACTTACTCCTCCGCTGACATTGTTACATGGCCGGAATCCTTGACGGAAACCGCTTGTCACTGGAGTGATTTATTTGTGGCATGTTTCAGTGCAACTGTTGGATGCCTCAGCCACTCTCCCCACGATGTCATCATCATTTTTCTTTTCCAGCAAAATGGTGCATCAACAACCCGAACCACGAACTGACAGTCTATGACAGCTGTTGGTATGTTGCTTTTTCGCCAGTTAGATTTTCAAATATAGGTACGACAAACTGCTGTCGGTGGTGTTGTAATTGGTTTCAGGAATGTCTCCCAAACGGCACAAGATTGTAGAAGTGAAAATTTTGATTGCAATTTTCACTTGGGTGAAATGCATATTTCTCGTTCATGAAACCAAGCTATGGTGCGAGTACAGCTAAGGCTTCCTGGAATGTGGAGAGAATGAAGGTTTTTTTTTCATCGGAAATTTCTCCGAATAATGGGGAATGCTAGAGCAGAATGATTTACGCCATGTGCATCTGTTCCCAGATGGAAACTCAATTTTCTCTGTTGTTTTCATCGGATTAAAAGCGGTCCCGGAGTGTCACATGGCAAAGGGAATTATGCATAAATCTTGGGATTATCGAGATTGCATCTGAATACAAAAAGATTTTATCACATTTGTGTGGTGTTACATGCTACAGACACACCTGTGGGATGAGAACTAAGCACAGTGACGCTATTGAATTTTTAATAACAAAACGCTCGGCTTAATTTCCCATCTTCAGCTTTTCAAGCATTAAATGACAAACAAGGGATGTACTTTGAACCGAAGATTTTTCTTTTCTTTTCTGCTGAAAAGAGTCGTTTGGTAGTCTTTCAAAGGCAACCACTACCTTGATAAAGCTCGATTTACAAAATATCTGGACGCAAGTTCCACTAAAGATTGTACTCGAAAAAATTGTAACACTTTCTATTGTATATGATTTTTTATTGTTTGGGTGAAATTTGATAGAATATTGAGTATAGTTTATATGTTTACATGTGCAAAATTTCGTCACAATCTGTCAAGTGGTTATCGAGATGGCTTCCAAGCAAGCAGTGCTTTGACAAAACAATAAGTTGAGTAATTAGTACGAGACACTGAAGAAGTCGGCACATTGTAGACGAAATACGCGTATCTGTCAAGATAAGCAAAGGTAGTTGGAATTAATTGGAAAATACTTATTTTTCTTCTAATTTCTAGTTAAAAAAATATAGTTGCGGTCGTAGAAAATTCAGGTCAGTACCACAGGTAGATCACGAAACAGTTTAAAATCCCCGACAAGCGCAATCCGAACCATTTGATTCGGGACGTGGCCAAGAAGGTCAATTCTTCCATCTGGTTCGTTCAGCAGACAATGGGTCGGACGCTAAGCACCGGAAAACCGTGAAGGTTTTAAAAACAACAAGGATTTGAGAGGATGAAAGTGTGTAAGAAAGATGTCGCAAGTGTTGCACAGGATTTGATGGGTAGCGTTAAGTCCAAGAAGCGGGCATATAGCTTCTGAAAGTAGGTTGAATAAACCAACTTTGCTGAAACTAAGCTAGTATGTGTTTATTTATTCCCTGAGAGTTTCAAATATATTCGACTTACAATGAAATGTTGGTGATTATGATTGTCTGTTACATTATTTTCGAGAACAATGTAAACATCCCTGAATTTCTGAAAAAAAAACTTACCAGAGAAGTCCCTACCTGGAAGTCCAAGAAGGAATTTATCAAAAATTTCAGGAGAGGACTCCAAGAAGTTCCAAAGGAAACTTCCCAAAAGTTTAAGTGTAGCGAATCTTCTACAAAGCTTTCCTTAAGTTCAGAATCGAACATTCCAGAATTTCAGAATGATACTTTCTCGAAGTTCAAGAATTCCCACAAATACTGGTAGAAACTTCTGAAAAAATTAAGTAGAAGCTTTCCAGAAGTATACGGGGAGCTTCCTAGTAGTGCAGGCAGCAATTTCTCAAAAATTGAGGTACAAACTTCCCCGAAGTTCAGGAGAATACTTCCCTGAAGTTCAGAAAAATACTTCCCTTAAGTTCAGAAAAGGAATTCCTAGACCTAAAATCAGGAAGAAACTTCCAATAAATTTAAGAAGATTTTACAAAATATTTTGGAGAGAAATTTCCCTAAGTATTGGTAACTGACGATCACTAAAGTTTTTTTTACGGTCGGTGCGGATCAAAACAAACCCAAAAAAGGAGAGAGTTCCTCTCCCATGTGCGCATCAATAAACAGAGTGACACACAATAGATCGCTAGAATAACTATACAAGCCACAGTGGTACATGAGCGTCTTTCCATGCGCCGACTTTTGCCTGTTGAAGTGGCGGACTTGTTCCGTTGCTACAACCTACCCCTGCAGTGGGATGTTAGAGCAAAGATTGACGTTCATGGCTCGAGTATCATTGGATACATGCCCTTTCGCTCAATTTTCAAAAACATCTATTAAATTTTCCTACCTGCCGCACTCTGACGGAACTTTCACTTTCTCTTCACATCTTTCATTCGGTAGCCGAAAGAAGGCATAAATTGTGCACAGTCATTTGGAAAATCCATTGTGGTCTGCATCTAGGCTAGCTAAACAGCTGAAATTGCTCAGAAATACCGTTATGGCGCGTTATCAAACGGTATAAGGAACATTGACAACGATTCGTAAGCCTCATACCAATCGTCAGATGAACTTGTCGACCGGAAACTGCGTGGTAAGATTTTGAAGACGATTAGATGAATCTTAATCTGTCGGACCGTGATTTGGCTAGAAAATTCGGTGCTGCGTAGTAGTGAGAGAACTTGACTCGGGAAGGAATCAAGTCGTATCGAGCTAGCAAACAGCTAAATCGGACCATAAAACAGAATAGTGTGGCCAAAATCCGTGCTCGGAAGCTATACGACCAGGTGCTGACAAGTTCGACGGGTGTCTTCTGATGGACGATGAATATCTATGTCAAAGCATGACTTCGGGCAACTCAAGGTCACAAATTCTTGGCAGCAGCTAAGAGGATGTTCTAGCCAAATTTAAGTTTGTCTTTTTGCCGACATATTTGCACGAAAATCTCATGATTTGGTAGAGCATTTGCAGCTGTGGCAAAGCATCGAAAGTTTTCGTTACAAATAAGACAATGACGTCGGAACTATACCAACGAGTGTTCTCACAAAAACGAATTTATATCGTTCATTCGATCCCACCATTCCGTTAATGTTTTGACCAGATTTGGCAAGCTGTCATTACAGACAAAGTCGTTCAAGAATGGTATGCAGAGAAAAGGGGTCATGTTGTTCCGAAAAACCTTAACACCCTGCGCCCCATTCCGCCTATTGAGAAACACTGGGCAATCATGATAAAGCAGACTCAAGGCAAAGGGAAAGTGTTGTCAAAGACATCAATCAGATCTCAAAACCTGAGTGGAATAAGATAGCTAAAACGATGGACGATAGAAGGTGTGCGCCGCCTAATGAGACGTGTTACGGAAAAACTGTCGAGAATTCCTTCGTAAACCGTGACGAATAATTTTATCACTATTGTTTCATTAAAGTATGAAGAAAACGCTACATTTGTATGAAGAAAAGATCTTGAATTCAATAATAAATAACTGAAATACAGTCTACAATTCTGTTGAAGCAAAAAGTCCTCTAAACCAAAGAATAAAGTTGAAATTTTTTTATGAACATAAAAGGACCACCCTAGTCACAACCCAAACCAAAAGATATCTCTTATTTTAAAAATCAAATCTCACGAAGACACCATCTGTGTAAAGTTAACGGTTTTCGAGTTATCGATTTGTGGTGAAATTTGTCCATTCGGACCATAGTGCGCTGCTGACCAGTTTTTCTTGAAGTTTGACTTATTGTGTGCCACTGCCACTGCCTTTATAAGGTTCATCTTGGTGATTGCCCAGTAGTGTTCGATCGCTTGCAATTGGGAACAGTTTGGTGGGTTGAATCTTTTTTTTTAACGAAATCAACGTTGTTATCAGAAAACCACAGTAGAGTTGATTAGTCATAATGGGCAGAGGCTGGATTCGGCCAAAATATAGGAGGAATCTCATGCTTTTGATGTAGCGGAAGCAATCTCTTCTACATGCACTCGTTTCAGTAAATTTCAGCATTGATGGTTCCTTTTGTGTAGAAAATGAAAGATCGCAAGCCACGTATGCAAATCGCTTACAAACCGAGCACCTTCTTACCGGTTTTTCCCTCGCAACAATCGTATCTTCAATTGAGACACTCAATTTGATGATTCGCGATTTGATGTAGTATGTATTTCACCATCACTTTCAGCCGCTCTTTCTGGGTGATTGCCTGTGGCTCAGACATTGCCGGCCTCGACTGACGCTTCCGCATTAGAAAGACAATCTTGCCCAAGTACTTCTTCGCCGTTTGGCTGGGCTCACCAAAATATCGGTCCAAGGCAGGGATCGATGAGACTACCTTACCCTCGGTCTTCTTCTTTACCTTCGACTGCACTTAAAGATCGTGCAGCACCATCAAGCAGCCGAAATAAGGCTTCTGTTCGACTCTCTCATCTTCCTCCAGAAGTGAAAGGATGTTATAAATACGGTATCCGGTGGACAAAAAGGGCCTCACGATGTCCAACTTGTTCGCTCCTGGGTGGATTTGGTAGTGCGAACAAACCTTCGAGCGTAGTTGCTTGACTTTTTTCGCCTTGGCTGCTGAAAATCAACTAATGGCGCAATTGTTCTCCATACGAAAGGGTTGCTATGATTGGTATATAGGTGGATTTAACACCAAGTGACATGAACTCTACGAAGGATGCAGACTAGCTCAGTGTATGTTCTCTATATCAAGGGTAGCTCGGAACATCGTCTGTACTCCAGGTTAGCTGACCACCCTACTAGCACCCTTGTTGCAAATCAGTCAAAATAACTTAAGTGTGACTCAAATAAGTAACAAACAAGGTGCTGCAACCAATTATGAGAGTTTTATTGCTTTGCATTCTCCTCCAGCCAGTGCGATATTGTAGGATTGGGCGAATTCCACGATAAAGATTGATGAGTGTAAAACTACTTTAGACATATAAATCTGTAAAATGCATCAGGTCCTAAGAAACATTGGGAGTCTCTCTCCGTCGATTTTCTCGTTGCGTTCCTACGGATTTTTAAAACATGTTCAAGTATCTTCAATACACAGTACGGTAAAATAAAGTGGATTAAGGATCCAATACATCAAAAACATCAACAAATCGTTCAATAGACAAACTATTAGCGAAATAGAAAGTCTACGAAGAGAATCTCTCAATGCTTCTTAGGATCTAATGCATTGTTGTGCTAAATATGATGTTTTCGGAAGATTTAATTTTATAATTGAGATCTATCTTTTGGTTTGATGGTTCTTTTATGCTCATAATAAAAATTCTAGCATTTTATTCTCATGATTTAGAGGAATCTTTTCTCGAACAAAATTGTACATATTCGTACACACTTTGAAAAAATTGAAAATTGAAAAAAATCTATTCCATGGAAAATTATATCAACCAAATTAAGTTTGGACTGTAACCCTTTTTCGACATTTATCAAGTTGATGTAATATTTCAAGACAATGTAAATGTTCGACAGTTGAAAATTCTACTTGAAACGAATTTCCAACGAAAAGAAATGACAGAGAAATGAATTTCCAGGATTGTTAATTTTGACCCCAGCGTTATAATCAGGGAATGCTATTACATGTATGTGTTAGACTCTATAGTAAATAAGATCAATTTTCCTTTTTGCTCTGCGGAAACAAAATAAGAAGAAAATAGAACACAGTGATGCATGATGACACTATTACATTTGAGGAATTGATTAAGATTTGGCAACCAGCGGATAACTAGTGTGCAACTAATAGCCGATTAAAAAATGTGCACTTGGGTTTACTGTCGCAATTACACGTCGATGATAACCTAGAGTCGAAATACTACTGAAGCACAGATGATGCGTCGAAGGGAGGAGTGGCTCTTTCAGTTCACATGCATGGTCTTGTAATTGTATAGGACAATGGCGAGCAACCAATACAATTTCTGAATGTCGTGTGATATTATGTTATTTTGATGGACTCGTTTTATTATTCATAACGGATATTTGAAAAACCCTTAAAAGAACATAAAGATGCAGCAGCAAACCATTACGTTGACCTAAATTATGTGATTTTTTCAAATTGCGTGCCATGTAGTTTGAACATTTTTTTGGTGTGTAGTTTAGTTAAACAAACCATATCAAAAAGAAGAAAAAAAATCAATTGATCTCCATATCTGTCAGGCCCTCGTTATCTGTTTAAGAATTGTTTTTTCCGTCCCTTGCTGATATAATGGGATCTGAAGCTCCAGCGATTTTCCAAAATTTTCTAATGTAAATTTGTTAATGTGAATATATAAATGCAGATGTATAAATCTATGCATACAACTATTAATAGAGACATAAACAGATTAATGTAAACATATTTATTTGAACAAGTAAATGTAAGTGAACAAATATAAATAAATAAACACAGACAACACACATAACACTTGCAGTTTCTTCATAGGTCATGCATTTAACTATCAACTCAATTGTTTCTTGGTTGGCAGTATCGCCACTGATGGCGCGCATATTCGATTCCCTTTAGTTGGACGTTAGCACACTACCGCCATCTGTTCAGCTTTATCATCCATCAATCCATTTGAAAATATTGGCAAATACGTATTTTTTTTTACACTTCAACCGCTTTAACTTCTTTAAATCGTTAGCCAAGGTACAAGATAATTGACCTTTAAAATATTAGTCATTCTATTTCCTTAAGATCATTTGAACAAAGTTTTCAAATTATAATTGAAATAAGAAAACAAGAGGAAAATAAACTATTTTTTAGGCCATCCTATGGAAAGTGAGATAAACTGTATTTAAACGATACGTAGGTGAGATAGATCTAAAGTTTTTTTAGTTTTTTTTTTAATTCAATTTAAAATTCCTCTAAATCATAATAGCAAAAAGTGAGAGTAGTTATTATGAGCATAAGGACTACACAAGTCACCTTACAAACCAAAAGATAGATCTTACTTTTAAGATTAAATCTTCCGAAGACATTTGTCTTAAGTTGATAGTTTTTGAGTTAACGACTTTGGTCACGAAATGTGACCAATCGGAGGATAACGACTGTTCCAGAAAGTATAAGCACACCTTATTTTAACCGTCACTTTGAAAATAATGAAATATTTCAACATGTTTTGCCTGCGTCCTTTTGTTTGCACATGTCTGAATGACATATCATCAAATAAGTGCTCAGTTTTGTGTTATCATATCTATCTTGTGTTTGACATATCTATCAAAATGCGCGGTCTTACTCCGGAACAACGAAAAAGTATCGTGCCCAAATTCTGCACTGTGAGCGGACTCTTCATGAGAAAATTGGCCAAGGAAGAGGGTGTAAGCGTCGGAGCGGTACGATCTGCGATTCGAATATATAGAGAACAGTGTATGTTTGAAGATGCGCCAAAGAGTGGTTGGAAATCCGGTCCTGTTAGTCCGGATATCGATAAAAAGATCAGGGATGCCTATAAGCGAAAACCAGCGACTTCCGTTCGAGCTGTTGCGAAAAAACTAGGTACCTCGTTGAGTAACGTTATACGTGCCAAAGAAAGACTTGGGCTAAAAACATACCGGAAGCAGAAAAAAACCCAAATGGAACCCAAAACAAGCCGCGTCCGTCAAACCACGGGCCCACAAACTCTACGATTCGATATTGTGTAGAAACTCTGGGTGTATAATAATGGACGATGAAACGTATGTGAAACTAGATTACAAAACGCTTCCCAAACCACAATTGTATACTGTAAGCGAAGACAAAGACATCCCCAAAACGGAGAGGGCAATTTTACCGAAAAATTCAGTACGAAAGTTATGGTTTGGCAGGCAAAATGTGAGTGTGGTAAAACAAGCGATTATTGCCGATGATCAAGTAGCACGAAGGTCAAGTAGTGTTTTGGCCTGACTTGGCGTCATTTCATTACGCAACGGACACTTTAGAATGGTACAAAAGTCAAAATGTATGTTTCGTGCCGAAAGACATGAATCCGCCGAGCACGGCCGGAGGCACGGCCAATCGGGACATTTTGGGCTTTAACCAAAGCAAAGCTTTGAAAATTCATAAAACCAGAGGACGACATCCAAAAATTTTAAAAAAGATTGGCCAATAGTGGTCAAAACGGTGGAAAGTACCACTGTGCAGAAGCTAATGGGTCATGTTTGAGGAAAAGTTAGGATTCTTGGCTATGATTGAATATTTTGATTAAACGATTGATAAATCATATAAAACACAAATACAAATAAGATTTGCCAAATAAAATTATAAAACTAAAACATGACGTTTTTGTTATTTTGAAGGTGTGCTTATACGTTCTGCAACAGTCTATATACAGTTGGAATGACCAAAAAATTCAATTTTTTTTTTGCATATTAAGTAAAAATACGCTCCTGAAACCTAATTTCGAAATTAGAACTCCAAGTGTTTGTTTTCATCGCTTTTTTCGCGCGCAGCAGGTTTAAGGAGACGCTTGATCGAGGCCTATTTTCAACGCGTTTTTCTCAAAACTGCATTTTCGGAGTTTATGCCGATGAAAACTCGAAAACTAATTATTCGATTAACCTGAAACTTATAGGATTTTTTCTATAATATTAATTTCTATATGAATTAAAAATTATTTTAATTTTTTATTATTATATATGGAAAAAATTGATAAAATGGCGGTAAAAATGTGGATTTAAAAAAAAAAAGTTACGGTAAAGTGCAATTTTTTTTTTACTTTTTTTCAATTCATCTAATATCTGGTAATGTAAATAATGTATTTTTGTTTGGTTAGCAGGTTCCAGATCAAAGCTGTGACCAGGAGAGCCGGCACAAGCAAAATACAACGACTGCATCCTAACGACCGCCATTTTGTTGAAAAAATATTTTTGTATACACTTATATTTACAATTATAAGGTCGACTGGTTTGAGCAAAAACTTTCCCTGGGGTTATCGACTTTGGTCGCGAGTTTTGGCGAATCGTAGAGGAAGGGCTTGTAAGATGGCACAGCGCCATTTTTGACATTCATAGTGACAACACGATCGCGCTGACAAGTGTTTACATCATTTTTTTTACTATTCTTCAATTTTCATTTGCTTTTGGAGTGAATACACTCATTCGATCTAGCTCTTCCAGGTTTCATTGTTCGAAAGTGGTGGAATAATTAAAATAGCAATTATTTCTTGTGCTTAGTAAGTGGAAATTTACCATCAATATCAAAAGGTTAACATTTGTTTTGGCTACCATTTTTGGTGTATTTTTATGATCCAAAGCATTTACAAACAAATCGTAAAGTGAAACAATTTTTTGATGTTTTGTGTTTATGGCGTCATGTTTGTAAGATGGAACACTGTTGAGCTTGTACGATAGAACACATTTTTTTCGTTTTAACACATATGAATGAAATTTGTTATGTTTAAAAATGTCATGAAATTAATAATAAATTGATATATAACAATAAATTTTTTAGAAATTGCCATTTTCGATGGATTTCAAAAAAGGCCATAGTTTTTTTTTATGACTATAAATAATCATTTCCGTGGGTAAACTTGGAGTCCTTTAGTTTCTCTTTCAAAAAATCCTCGAAGAAATAAAAATTATACAAGTTACGAGCAAAAAACGGATCGTGTTCCATCTTACAAGCCTTTCCTATACTATAATGCAGCGTGGGTCTCTAAATTATTGATACAGATGGTAAAGAACCCAGATTTTTTTTATATTAACAATCTTGTAACAATATTGATCGCTTGTATATTTGAACTTGAACTGCTATGCAATATTTCGCAGCGAAAAATAAGACATCTTGCATAAAATAGCAAAACTCCAAATTTGAGGGAAAAATTTCTAAATTGTGCATTGGCTTTTTTATCTTCACTGCGACCATTTCTTAGAACTATTGTGATAAATTCCCCATTTTGATATTGCTATATCATTATGCCGTATCACTATTACACTCAGTAGCAAAAAAAAGCCGAGCAAAATTTTGTTTGCAAAAAACTCCATGTTCAACCTCCTGTAACTTTGTCAATTATCAATATTTTTGGCTGAAAATTTAACAACATTATGAACAATGTATATACCTTTAGTGATAAAAATTTCATGTTGATGAAGTTTATAAATTTGAAGTTATCATAACATATGTGAAAAAAGTCATTTTTGGACAAAGCAATTTCAAAAATCCGTATTTCAGTGAAAAATTTAGGTAGCATATTAAGAATTTCTCCATAGCTTATAAAAGTGCAAATTACGTATACAGTGTTATACAGTATTATTAATAAAATTCACCTCGGCTTTTTTTTTGCACCGATATTTCAGCAAGGCCAATATTGGGTGAAAATGGAAAATACTCACGTTGGTGCGTCAACTTTGATGCCAGCTGTAGTCCAAACCACTTGATGAAAACAGTTCAAATTTTGACCACATTATTTTCTGTACTGTTTTAAGCTATGGAGGAATTCTTAATACGCTACCTAAATTTTTCACAGAAATACGTATTTTTGAAATTGCTATGTCCAAAAATGACTTTTTTCATATATGTTACGATAACTTCAAGTTTATAGATTCTATCAATATGAAATTTTGATCATATAAGGTCTATACATTAATTACAGTGTTTTCAAATTTTCAGCCAAAAATATTGATAATTGACAAAGTTACAGAGCATTGAACATGGCGTTATTTAGGAGAAAAATTTTGCTCGGCTTTGTTTTTGCTACTGAGTGTATGTGAAGCGACCGACATGGACTGACTCAAAGCTTTCTCCCAACCAGGTATTACGTTTCGAATAAAATGCAGTGCTTGTGTGTGCTTTGCTTTCCAAATAGCAATGGGTTCCGCAAGTCCCTTATCCTGAAATGTACGCCTTTTATTAAAGATCCCAACAAACATCGGAGTTGAATTAGAGCTTGTTAAAACAAATTTGGAGAAGCTATGCAGCTATTTTAGAAGAAACAGCTGAGTAGCTTCTCCAAATTTGCTTGAACAAGCTCTAATTCAACACCGATGTTTGTTGGGATTGCTGTAGAATAGCAAAGCAGGTGTTGAGAGTCGTCCCTTCTCAAGTAACTTTATCAAAACTGTCCAGATTTTCTAAGTTTTATTAAAGTTTTATTAAAGCTACAAGAAATCAATTTGGTTTTATTATGGCACCAAGAGGTGCCAATAGGTTTCATATCTTAGTCAGGTTTATGAGAACTTACTCAGCTTGTAAACAACGTTCTGAAAACCTTGTTTGCTCAAATTTGAAAGTTTTTATTATGACTTTATGAACTCATAAAATGCTTTTTTAAATGCCTTTTTAGGACTTATGCACATTATCTTATTGTGAGTGGTAGTTGAGAGTGGTTATGATGCAGCAATGGACCCGGCAGAACGTGGAACGCAGTAAAGTAAATGGAAACAGCAGACCCGCATGTGAGTGTAAGCGGATTGTGAGGAGCTGGAGCAGCTGTGCCGTTCTCAAGAATTCACATTTGAAACAGTAGCAAAATTTACATATACCTGATAGTGAAACAAAAAAAAGTCGGGCAATAACGGTTGTCATGAAATACTTTAGCGCATCATCATTGGAAGTCGTGTTTATTCTGAGCTCCAGAAGAAACTGCGGCCAAAAAATATTCACCTCCGTACCAAATGTACTACACACTAAGAAATTATGAATTTTACAGGAGACGTAATTCATGTTTGTAAAAAGTCGGGGAACGTAAAGAAAGATTTCGTGTAAAATTATGTCCATTGTAACTGACAAATACGCAATTCGACGAAATATGCGTTTGATTGAATTCATTTTCTCATCTCTTTGAACTCATTCTTATGTGCTAAAGGACGCTTGCATGTTTCGGTCTCAGGGGACAGAAATTTACATGCCATTTTGGTAGTGTGTATCTACAAAACGCATAATCAGTCAAGCAACACGTGTGTACTATCTGCTTAACCCTGGTGCGAATAAAAAGGACATCCTGCGGCACTTCGTGTTTACCAGATATAGTCAATCCGGCTTTCATAACATCCTCTCGCCTCTAAAGAATGGCGAGAGTGTTGAACGAAAGCCTGGTTCCGGTCACATTCGAAAGTGCAGTAGAACCTGAAGCGGAAGACCTAGGGAATGCTTCCGTGGCTTATGCCGAAAGGTTGGTGAGACCGGCCAAACGGTGAAAAAGTACCTGGACAAGATGGACATTATTATGCGGAAGCGTCAGTCGTTGTTGGCCGTATCTTAGCAGCAGGCTTTCACCCAGAAGAAGCTGGTGAAAAACATCCTACCGATGCAGCGCGACGCCGTGGTCTTAATAGTTCACGAGACCTACTTGATGCTGGACGGCAACGATGAGTTTCCGAATAAGATCCTTCAGTTGCTCATGATCAGCGAGAAGGGAATATCCAAGCCACTATTCTCTCCTTCGGATCTTGCGGAGAGCGTGGAGATATACAGTAGAAAGTGCCGCCTTTATCAAAAAGTGTCACACGAAAAAATATGTGAGTTTATACCATTCTGAAAAGGGCTTACTGGAGGAAATGGAACGGCTTGAATAAATTATGTACCGATGAGGGCCAATCTTGCCTACGCCCCCCAGCTGCGTCCCCCATTTTTTTGTACGATCCTTAAGCGGAAGATCAACGCCAATAAGTTTTTGGTCAAAACGGAAAATCAGCTGATCGCCAAAGCCAAGAAAGAAATGAAGAAAATGCCGAAATCCATCGGTTTCTCGGCTGACCAACGTTCCTGCCAATTGCCGCAAGGCCGCCCCTTGATCTTTTGATCCATTTCAATTCAGCTTATGATACAATCGATCGAGACCACCTATGGCAGATTATGTACGAATGTGGATTTCCGGGAAAAAAAATGACGCGGTCGGTTAAAGCAACGATGAATCGAGTGATGTGTGTCGTCTGAGTATCAGGGGCAGTCTCGAGTCCCTTCGAATCTCGATGAGGGCTACGGAAGGTGATGGATTGTCGTGTTTGTTGTTTAACATTGCATTGAAGGGTGTGATTCGGAGAACTGGAATGTGGCACAAGTGACACTATCTTCAGTCTATCAGTCTATCTAATTATTTTGCTTCGCCGATGACGTTGATATCGTAGCACGTAATTTTGGGACGATGGTGGATACGTACATCAGACTAATGGCTGGAGCTGTTAGGATTGGATTTGTGATTATGGCGTTGAAAACAAAATGCTAAAATTTTTGCCTCCTACGAGTTCAAATCGATGGTGATGAAGTAGATCGAAGGGACCACCGATAACGACACCAGCAGAGAAGTACAAAAGCGCACTATGGCTGACTATCGTGCCTCCTTTAGACTCCGACGGACGCTAAGAATCGAACAAAGTTCGCCAAACTACAAAGTTGACCATCTACAAGACATATATTAGACCGGTAGTTTTCTACGGCTACGAAACATGGACATTGCTAGTGGAGGACCAACGCGCCCTTGGTGTCTTTGAACGGAAGATGCTGCGTACGATCTACGGTGGAGTGCAGATGGAAGATGGAACGTGGAGAAGGTGAATGAACCACGAGTTGCATCAGTTGCTGGGAGAAACTAATACGATGCACATCGCTAAAATCGGTCGACTACGATGGGCTGGGCATGTCGTTGGAATGTCAGACGACACCCCAGTTAAAATTATTTTAGGAAACGAACTCCGCAGACAGCTAGGTTGGTGACGTACAGCCATGGACCGAATACAATTGAGACATCTTCTGTGTACAGAGGCCACACCAGCCTTGATCTTAGTGGCAAGGTAAGATCTTTACACAAAGGATTTAAGGAAAATTTGAACCATTGAATGTTTTATCGCCATCTAAAATTATTCCATTTTAAATCCATACGTTAGTATTAGGGCAACCTACATTCCTCATAATATTCAAATGTAGGTTAGGAAATTACTTTCTAATGTTTATTTGGGTGACGTACAGCCACCTGGTCTGGTTCATTGTCGTTAGTAAATTCCTTGAAAAATAACACTTGCTGTGAATTGAGGTGTAGATATCGAAAACTAATAACATTTCATGCCATCAGGTCTGTGTTCAAAAACTAATGAAATTGTCCATGCACAGTGTCCACCTCATTGCTTCCAGCAAGCAGGAACAAGTCACCCTTATGCGATGATCTTGACACGAAAATGTAATTAAACCCCCATTTTTTGTAATGTTCTCAAAAGCACATACCAAAATTTACACGATTATAACCCTCGTACGGGTAAATGGCGAAACGAGCTTAAACCCCATTGCCCCATGGTCGGAAGCTAAATGAACAATTTCACGCTTAGTTTATGGCCAGTGGGGACCGTTTCGCAGTATTCCTGCTAGCTTCTATCCGTTAATCCGCGATGGTCAGAATGGTTCTATGTAGCCGGAAGAGCGTGTTGGAAATGTAAACATAATCCACTGATGGACGCATCATTCGACAGTATCCTTATGCAGAAAACTTCGCAACGTCCTCGTCGACATCGTCGCTGATGATGGCCAGTTGGACGGTTAGTTTCACGGAGCTCGAAAATTTGTTTGATCCATGAAAATATTTGATGTGCAATGTATGCGTTGCGTTGTTTACGGTGTACGACTTTATTTTTTGTTTTGACAGACATACCTACTTTGAAATCAATAATACACATTATTCCACCCCAAGATGAAATAAATTATTCCTATTCATTAGGTCCTCTACCTTTTTGTAATGGAAGGTGATTGGCTACCTTCTAGGAAGCCCACTTTACTCCACCTCTCAATAATCCTCAGCCAAAGTCCCACTCTGCCTAGGCAATCGAACTCTTCAATGTGTCAATATAGGTGAGTCTCAAATCGGATCAGAAACACTCAATTGACGCACGGTTCACTTGGCTAGGATGAAGCAACTGTACCGGAAGACCAAAATCTGACGGACAAAATTGCCTTGAACTATGCGAAATCGATCTCACAACTCACCCCGAGAACTTTTCCCAACATCATCCGGATGAACTTTCAGAAGAGAATGACAAAACTAACCACTCAAGTGAGAAAATCAACATTTTTCGGTGTTGGGGGGGAATTCGTTAAACCAATGAAACCACAACACAAGACGTTGTACTTTCAGTTCTACCAGTCCATGGGATGGCCAGACGTTTGTTCGGGGATTACTGAAACAAATTGAGTCCGATTGAGTTTAAGCAAGGTTGAAACGCTGGGCTGGGACACCTAGGAGAAGAATCCAGTCTTAGTCATACCAGGCATACATTTTCGCTCAACCCTTTACTGGTGTACATAGATCTTGTCTGTAGGTGAATTAGGGCAAGTACTGACTCGATGATTTACTGCTCCAAAGTCCGAATAGAGAACAAAGTTAAATACTCTGCTTCACAAAATCAAATCTTCAAATTATGCAAATCCAACCCCAAGCCATCACAGAAGCGTAACTTGTTGATTTTCCTAGGAAATCAGGAAAATGCTCCAGTAGAGCGAACTATTTTCCTTTATTTAGGTCTAAATGATGACGCTTTTTTAAAGACCCTTCATCAGTGAACGGGTGGTCTAAACGAAGGGAATCGATTTGCATAATGGGGTGAGGATTTGTTTTAACACCGTAGAAAGTGTGGGCAGAGAGAACGAGCAAAAACAGAGGACAGTGGACTGAAATGGAAATTTCCAGCATTCCACTGTCAGGTCGGGTGGGAGGAGGGGGTTTATGTGTGTTTGTGGGCGAAGGTGCTAGTCCCAGCTGGAGGTCACACAAAAAAGGACTCCCTTTCGGAAGGATTACAGGATGGAATGGAATTCGTTCTACTCAGGATGTTTACTTTCGAATCTACCTTAGAGCAGAGTTATTTCCACTCTTTTCACTTTGAAAAATGTTTTTGGAAGTTGAGCAATTTAGAGTTGAGTGTTGAGCAAAAAGAGTTTGAAAATATTATGTTTAACTTATAAAACTTGAGAAGTTTTCAAGTCGGTGCATCGACTGTAATATTTGTAAGCGTCCTGGTAGGATGGTTCAACCGAGTTTTTGGTCCCGATTAGGAGGCTTTCTGATGCCATACAAGTCCTAGCAATAGCAGAAAATTGCCTGGAAGTGGTGTTATGATGGCTGGTTTCTGTGCCGAAATAAGTAATTCGGGTTGCTTAAAGCAGATCTGTATCGCCACTGAAGCCATAGATTGCACACTACTTCTATATTCTACGTATAGCCCTCCAGATTGGGCTCGTGATAATGCACTAATCGAAACCCATTGGTGCTCTAACTGATGAGTTAATGGTGCTGGGTGCCTTCAACCTCACCAGGGTTTCAAGGAAACTGTTTCTCGATGGTGTTCTCTATCATGAAGATGAACGATCCGTCTACTTGACAGCTCAGGTACAGGATCGTTTTCAACGACCAACCACCTAGCTAACAGGAACCATCGCAAACTGGACCTCTGTTACAGGAGTATTTAAAACACGTTCATATTGGCAGCCTGAATTTGGCACGTTTAAAATTAAAGAAATTTATCCCCAATGATCACTTATACGTTTCCACAGGGATATAAAGAATCTCCTTCCAGCAACAAGATTGAACAGTTGGTTAAAACAGTCAGCCATCTAACATGATGATACCCCAATGGGCGAGAAGAAGAGCCCAACCTCTATTCACAAACTGTTAGCAATGGAGAGTTGGCATTCCCTCTCTCCCCATCCAGAATGCTTCAATCGAGTGCCCTGATGGTCCCTCCCATTTCCATGAATTATATATGTAATAGTGTATATATTTATGTAAATGTAAAATACTACAATCATACGTACTGTGCTTCCTGAAACGTCTCTTCAATATCAAACACGCAAACATTTTTTTTTGCCAAATTCGGTTTTATTTCTCAACATACTCTCCTATTAGGTCGGTACAGCGAGTCCAGCGATTTTCTAATTTTTTCAACCCATCCGAATAGTACTCCTTCGGAAGTTCTTCAAAATAGCCATCGGTTTCAGCTATGAGCTCATCATTTGAGTAACATCGCTTACCGGTGAGCCATCTCTTCAGGTTTGGGAACAAATAGTAGTCACTGGTGGCCAAATCTGGCGAATACGGTGGATGGAGAACCAATTATATCGGCGATGGAGAACCACAGTATATCGATCGTCAATCATTTCGGACGCGTTTTAATTTCGTTCCACGCCACGTGCGTTTTCGCGTTTTTTTTACATACCTACGTTTCGTTTTTTGCTTACGCGCATTTTGTTCATCATGAGCTGTGAAATTTGCTCGCTCGATTCTACCGCCGATACGGTATTGTGGACCTGCATAGGATGTTCGCGTGCCTTTCATGCCGCCTGCGTGGGAGTATCAGTCCAGCGCAACTCTCTTAGAAAAAAGGATAAAAAAATTGATGTTATGTCTTATGTGCTGCCGTGCTGCAGTTCCTGCCAAACCCTCATAACACTTAATTTCGAAGTTCAATTGCTGATAAAGCAACAGGCTGAACTAGCCGAAAAAGTGGAAAGCAACACGCAGGTTACCCATCGCGCGACGAAGCCAATTAATGCTACTGTTTTGAATGAGGGAATCTGCCGCCTTGAGGGTATGCTCAACGAAATACAAAATGAGCTGACGGTGATCAAAAGCAGCGGTTTTGCTGGCATTAAAAATCACATAACATCGCTTTGTGATATTGCCATGAAAAATTCTAGAGAAAATGTATTTACGTTAATGGAATCAATGACGTCTGGTTTAACCAATGACCTGAAACCTTTAAATGAACAAATTAAAAAGATCAGCAGCACAACTGAATTTATAGCTTCTGGTAATGTTATGTTAAAAAATCCGATGTTTGGAACAGACATAATGGAAGAGCTGAAATCTTTATCAGCCAACTTAAATGCAATTGAGTCGAAAATTATTTCTCACTAACTGGACTCTTCAGACTCGCTCGAAGATGAGCTCAATGATGCCAATAATATTCTACCGGTTCAGTCAGGCTGGCGCCTTCTTGGAATGAGAAAAGTATGGAAAGCTGACTGGACCGACTACGACAAACGCGAATTGCATCGTTTAAAACAACAAAAACAAGCCGAAAATGCAAGAAGGCGAAAAAAGCAATCGCGTAACAACTACAGCAACAACACTCATTATAATAGATATGAAACCAGTAGGCCCAGCAATATTCAAAACAATCGCCATCAATACTCAAGACATCCGCAAGACAACTACCAGTACACCAACAATTTTTGCAACAACGACGGAGCTCTTAATATCAGCTTACTACCACCGGACAGAATACTTCTTGCGGCAGCGAAGGAAAGATTTTCCAAATCACCGAATGAGACACCGATGACCCACCGGCCAATTCAGTTCCAGAGAGGGGAAATCCTGAACCCCTACCCGGCTCATGACGAAGTTACACGATCTTCTCCTGGCAGACAACCCAGCTGGACGTCCCCTGGTTGCTTTTCAAATTCTGCTGCATCATGTGAAACGTGCCAGTGCCATGCTCATCATTCGTGTTTTCGACGCAACTGACAAATTTCTCAGAGGAAGGATATGACGATGCGGATAATCAGCCCGGCGATCACAGCATTTTTCAAAACAGTACAAATTCCGGACAGGTGAATATTAGTCAACGTCCAATAAGCTCTTCACCCCACCCTCATCCCACGAATGAAATCACGGTATATATTCAAAATTTTAATAGGATGAAAAGCGCTGCTAAAATCAGTGAAATTCAAAATAAAGTTCTAAGTTGTTTTTATACCGTGATTCTAGCAAATGAAACCAGTTGGGATGAGAGTGTAAGAAGTGAAGAGGTTTTTGGTAATAATTATAATGTTTATAGAGATGACCGTAATTATCAATGGTCAGGAAAAAAGTCAGGAGGTGGAGTTTTAGTTGCAATTTCAACTGAATTCAATTCCGAAATACTTACTACAACAAAATTTAAAGAATTTGAGAATGTATGGGCAAAAGTGCAAGTGAGAGACGAAACTCATGTGTTTGTTTCGGTGTACTTTCCTCCAAACAATGCCCGTAAGGAAATTTATGATAAGTTTTTTACTAATGCCGAAGAAATTGTGTCTTGTTTACCCCCTGAAGTAAAAATACATATATATGGTGACTTTAACCAACGCAATGTTGATTTTATTGCTGACATTGATAATGAAAGCATCCTACTTCCAATAATTGGGGAAAATGAGACGCTTAAGTTCATATTTGACAAAATTGCTGATTTAGGACTTCATCAAATAAACCATGTGAAAAATCAACAGAACTGTTATTTAGACTTTCTGTTGACAAATATTATCGATGACTTCTGTGTTAATGAATCATTGACTCCAATATGGAGAAATGAAGTATTTCACACAGCAATAGAGTATTCTCTTTTTGTACAAGGAAATGAGTCGCCTGATTGCGGACTCGAGGAAGTTCTTGACTATAAATCAGCTAATTACGCTAACATAAGAAGCAAACTAAACTTAATTGATTGGCAAACAGTATTTAGGAATGGAGATAATGTTGAAAGTGCAACTGAAGTGTTCTACACTAAGTTGTTTGCAGTTATCCAGGAAGAAGTACCAGTTAAAAGACGTAGACGAAGAGTATTCTCAAAAGATCCAGTTTGGTTTAATAAACAAATTATAAATTTAAAAAACCGTAAACAAAAAGCACATAAGATTTATAAAAAACATAACAGTTCCGTTAATTTAGAAAGCTATTTGAACATTTGTGAGGAACTTAATTTGGCTATGAATGTTGCATTTGAGGAGTATAATTTATAAATTGAAAGAGAAATTAAATGTTGCCCAAAAAACTTTTTTAATTACGTGAATACAAAATTAAAATCAGGCAATCTTCCATCCCGTATGTATTTGGACAATAGTGAAAGTAATGATACAGAAGAAATATGCAATTTATTTGCCATTTTTTTTCAAGAAACATACACAACATACTCAGAAGCAGATCGTGATCGGCAATACTTTGGATTGTATCCTGAATATTCCAGTGACATAAGCGTGAATCAAATCTATGTGCAGGAAATCTTGGAAGGGTTAAAACATTTAGATGCATCCAAAGGCTCGGGACCGGATGGAGTTCCTCCTTTGTTTATGAAGACTTTAGCAGCTGAGCTTACTTCTCCATTGTTTTGGCTTTTTAATATGTCATTGGAATCCGGAGACTTTCCAAAAGTATGGAAGAGCTCATTTCTAATGCCTATTTTTAAGTCCGGTAAAAAATCTGATATTCGTAATTATCGGAGTATAGCCCTGATCTCTTGCAACAAAACTGAAAAATTATTTAACCAAATCAAAAATAGAACAACTACTAATCAGCATGGATTTTATAAAGGTCGTTCGACAACCACAAATTTACTAGAATTCGTTAATTATTCTCTGGAAGCAATGGATAACGGAAACCATGTAGAGGTGTTGTTCACAGATTTTAGTAAAGCATTTGACCGTGTCGATATACCTATGCTTATATTTAAATTGCAAAAAATGGGAATTCAGTCCAAACTCCTCAAATAGCTTAATTCATACCTAACCAACCGGGATCAAGTTGTAAGATTTAAAAGGAACCAATCAACACCTATTCATACCACTTCGGGAGTCCCACAAGGCTCTCATCTAGGACCACTTTTATTCATTCTATTTGTAAATGACTTATCTTTTATTCTTAAGAAACTAAAATTTTTAATTAACGCTGACGACATGAAACTTTATTTAGAAATAAAAAATGAAGAGGGCATAAACGCGTTTAAGAATGAGATATTGTTGTTCCATTCTTGGTGTAACAAAAGTCTGCTACCACTGAATGTTAAAAAATGTAACTTAATTACCTTCAGTCGAAAACGAACCACACCTAATATACAAATAACTTTAGGCAATCAGAATGTAGAGAAGTGCGATAGAGTTAGAGATTTAGGTGTTGTCCTAGACTCTAAACTTACGTTCATTGATCATTGTAACACAATTATAAACAGAGCTAAAAACATGCTCGGATTTATTAAACGTTTTTGCTATGACTTTCATGACCCATACACGATAAAAACACTATACATTGCCTAGGTCAGGTCAATACTTGAATATTGTAGCATAGTTTGGTCTCCATTTAAAATAACGCATGAAGAAAGAATAGAGTCAGTACAAAAGCAATTTTTGTTATACGCACTAAGAAAGCTAGGATGGACTGTATTTCCTTTACCATCGTATAAGGCTCGATGTATGCTTATCAATATTCAAACATTAAAAGAGCGTCGTGAATTTGCTATGGCGTCATTTATAAATAATATAGTCTCACAAAGAATTGATTCAATGGAAATTCTATCAAAATTAAACTTTAACATACCAACAAGGCATTTAAGACATCGACAGTTATTTGCAACAAATTATCATCGCACGAACTATGCAAAATATGGACCGATTAACCAAATGATGGCTAATTACAATATCCATTGCAATAGTATAGATTTTACAATGTCGAAAGAAAAACTAAAACAATATTTCCGCGAGTGCTAGGTTTAAGTTAAGTTAAGTACTTATTGTAATTAAAACGGTCTACAACTGATTGACGACGACAAATAAATAAATTGATACCGAATTTCAGTCAAATTTGCTTGAGCAATTGAGGATGAATGAGCAGACGCATTGTCGTGATGATAGAGCACACTTTTTTTTTTCTTCAAATGGGGCCGTTTTCATCCTTCAAACGATCCAATAACGCTGCATAGTATGCGCCTGTTATGGTATTACCTTTTTCAAGATAGTCGATGAATACTTTGCGCATCCTAAAACACGGAGGCCATAACCTTTCCCACCGATTGTTGCGTTTTCGGGCGCTTCGGAGCACTTTCGCCCGGTAAAACCCACTGTTTTGCCTGCTGCGAGACTCCGATGTGAAGTAATAGATCCAAGTTTCATCCACGGTCATCAACTCCTTCGGATTGCGTGTAAACTTGCTCCAATTCTCCTGAGAGGTTGTAACACGAATGCGTTTTTGGTCCATTTTAAGCAACCGTGGCACCCATCGTGCGCAGAGCTTCTTCATACCCAAAACGGAAGGCACGATGTTGCCAACTCGTTCCATTGAAATGGCTAAAGCCTTAACTAGCTATCTCAATTTAACTTTCGGATCCTCCAATACTATATCATGGATTTTATCGACGTTCTCAGTTGTAAAGACCTCGTTTGGGCGTACAGAACGCGGTGCGTCAACGGTGCTCGTATGACCACAACGAAAATCAGCAAATCACCTATGCATCATTTGAATCGACGGAGCAGAGTCTGAAAAATACTTATGCAGCTTGGCTTTGGTTTTGGCAGCAGTTTTCTTACGTATTTTATCAAAACTCAAAACTCGGATTTTTCCATTTGTAAAAAAAATTTGCTGATCGGTCTCTTCTCACTGTTGTCACTAATGAATGCGTGGACATAAATGGCTGAAATTTTGACAGCCATCCTTCGAGGAGTGAAACTCATATAAAATGGTTCACATTGGCGATTACCAACGCCATCTGTAGGGAATTAGAGGGACTTTTCAGGCAGCCTAGCATTTCAGGCAGCTTAGTAACGTTTCATAGATGAATTATGAAGTTAAATCAATAATACAATATTATCAAATATAATGGTATTGTGAGTCACAATATTGTCATCACAAAGACTGAACTATAGAAGCAGACACTAACAAAATGGCACACAGCGCTGCATGAATCAGATCATCTCAGATTAAGTAAAATGCCCTTAGCAAACCTTAAATGTAAAATACATTCAGTAATAAGTGCAAAAGCATACCACAGATTCCGTTGCTTTTTGTATTCAAAGCACTTGATACTTATTAAAAGCATTCATAACCTATTTTTAGATAGATGAGATCAGCCAACCTTTTTCAATAGTAGAAGTCTCTCGTGCACTCAAGAACGCTAACCACCCAAGGAACATTGCTGGTTTTATCATGGTTTTATAGCATTCTTGAAGTCTAATTCATGCTCTTCAGAACATTTATAAAACCAAAATTGTTACTTGGGCAGTCGAACCCCACAAAGTACCATTGAGAGGTGGTAAGTGCTCTCAAAAACGTGGACCGAAACAGATAATTGTAAGCCATTTTTTCTCTGTATAACCTTGTTTTGAACCAACATTAAATATTATCTCATCTTATTATAAATGCTATAAACATGATCACATAACTCATCAAGGTGAATCCTGATCCATCGAGCCTTACCCACCTAACATAGAAAAAACCTCCTTTCTGTGACCTTTGTGGGGATGCAGAGGTAAACACTGTCCCTTAACATCAAAAATCATACTAACATTCTTTCCCCATTCCCACCTGATTGCAAGAACGTGGTCACTGAAACTCGTACAGCGCGAATTGTCGGTTACACTAAGCCCTATTCAGTTGATTCATTGTGCAATTTCACAGATTCTAATCAATCACGGAGTAGTAACCATTGATACGTGCAGTCAGTCAATCTAAGCAAAGCTAAGTAGAACCCTCTCTTGAACTCCTTTCGTAGGGCAATACGGTTCCAGGAGCAGTTAGAATCAAGTTCAACTTGATTAAGAACCTCCCCTAAGAGGCGCATGTTGACCTTGTTTAATCAGTTTCTGGCACTAAACATTGTACCGGATGATTAAAAACGGATAAGAGTAATTGCCATTCAAAAACCTGGTAAGCCCGCGTCCGACCACAACTCCTATCGACTTATTGCGATGTTATCTTGAATTCGAAAGTTGTTGAAAAAAATGATCCTCTTCCGCGAGGACAAATGGATTGAGACAAACAACCTGCTTTCAGATACTCAATGTGGAGTACGTAGGGGTCAGGGAACGACCGGCTGTCTTGCGTTCTTTCCTCAGATATTCAGTTAGCTTTTGTTAAAAAAAGAGCAAATGGCTTCTGTATTCTTGGACATAAAGGAGGCTTTTGATGCAGTATCTGTAGAAGTTTTTTCAGATAAACTCCACGCTTGTGACTTTTCTTCATTAATGAATAACTTTTTGTACAATTTGCTGTCAGAGAAACCTATGAGCTTTTCTCATAGAAACTCTACAGCTTTTTGACTTAGCCACATAGGTCTCCCCTAGGGATCTTGTTTAAGCCCTCCTTTGCATGATTTTTATGTCAAAGACATTGACGGTTGTCTAGATGACAACTGTACGTTGAGACAACTTGCAGATGACGGCGTAGTGTCTGTCACGAGACCCAATCGGGTCGATCTGCAAGGACCCTTACAGGATACCTTAGACAATTTGTCTACTTAAGCTCTAGGGCTAGGTATCGAATTCTCAACGAAGAAAACAGACTTGTTATTTTTTTCTAGGAAGCATAACCCAACATAACCAAAGCTTCAAATTTGGGGTAAACCGATAACTCATTCAATGTCATTTAAATATCTTGGGGTCTGGTTCGATTCAAAGTGCACCTGGAGATCCCACATTGAGTATCTGAAGCGAAAGTGCCAGTAAAGGATCAACTTTCTTAGAAAAATTAGCGGGACCTTGTGGGAAGCACATCTTTTAACGTTCTACCGTTAAGATCTTTTAACGTTCTACCGGACAACGATTTTGTCGGTTATAGAATACGGTAGTTTTTATTTTCAGTCAGCGGCTCGGTCACACATCTTCAAACTGTATCGTAGTGAGTAGCGTTAGGTTGTAAATATGCACTCGACTCATACGATGAGTCTTGAAGTGCTGGTTGGCAGGTGGCAATTGTCGGTTTTCAAAGTTATCGCTAGGGTTCCTCACCAGGTGTGAAGTTATGAACCCTCAAGTAAGCGAAAATTTTGAGAAGATTCTTGAATTAAATCCTCAAACTCACTTCATGACTTTGTAACATTTGTACATAACACAGGACGTCAGCCCTTCGCCGAATATTCACAAACGTGTTTGCTTCTCTGACTTCTGTAGTTCGGTTCACTTTGATCTATTCATAAAGCAGGAGTTTCATGGAATCCCAGAGCATCATCGTCCTATGATTGCTCCTGTGATATTTGCTGCAATCTTTGGCCATACAAATTCCACTAAATCGTTTTTCACTGACGGATCTTTGATAGAGGAGTCAGCAGGCTGTGGTATATATAATGAAATTTATAGCGCCAATCGAAAACTTCAAGCTTCTTGTTCTTTATATGTCGCTGAATAAGCGGCAATAAGTATTTCATTTTCACCGATAGTCTTATTCTATAGAGGCTATTCGCTCTCTGAGGCCGCTAAAACACACCTCGTATTTTTCATAAAAAATACAGGAGCTTCTTAAGGATGTTCCGATCAATTTGGTCAAACAGTAGTGTGTGTGAGTCAATCAAAGTTTTTATTAATAAGTCAAACTCTTCTTCTTTCTCAAGTTCAGTTTATACAGAATACAGGAGAAATATTTAGCTAAGCTTCCTTTTTACCAAATGCAAATTGCCTGGTCTTTCTTTTAACACCTGCCATAAGATTTTTTACAGTAGAACGGGACAATTGTGTCGCTTCAGGAAAGACAGTACACGTTTTTGTAGGCACTGGCTCTGATAAATTTCCTG
Source organism: Aedes japonicus (assembly GCA_034211315.2). Classification (NCBI taxonomy): domain Eukaryota; kingdom Metazoa; phylum Arthropoda; class Insecta; order Diptera; family Culicidae; genus Aedes; species Aedes japonicus. The sequence continues at coordinate 41,549 of JASCZW010008173.1, forward strand.
GTTGACGGTTCTGGTCGTAATGTAAACGTTGTTCTTCAAGCCATAGGTACAGATGGCCTGCCACACCAGATAGAAAAATATTTGCTACCTTTTTCCGTCCGGTTGCCGTATAAAATTACTGTCCAGGGAACTGTTTAAAGTCTGCCTTGATGTAAGTTATCAATCAAACTTCGTCAGCATCGTAGTATACAACTTTCGCAATCGTGCTATGGCCGACGTGTTTTGTTTACCGTCGCAACTTGAAGTCACGACTTTCTTATAAGTCGACATTCCAGCTCGTTTTTTAGCAATACCCAGCTTCTTTGCGACATCTCGGACGGAGAGGTTGGGGTTCCGCTCGAAACAGCGGGCAACTCTTTTTGTCGTCTTTGTGGCATCCGGCTTTCGATTTCCCCCGGATTCCGCTTTCGTGGCTGTCATCAAACGTTCACCGAACTCTGTTTATACGTTGGTAACAGTTGATTTAGCCACATTTGACAATTAAGCCAACTTGGCGTGAGAGTAATTTCATGGATGGATTTTCACCATGCACGTGCAAAATTTATATACATTACTTTTCTTCCTTAGACGAAATTTTAATTACTGAATTTCTAATCTTAGAATCAAAATAGAGGCATGATGCTACACGCATACATCTTCAAAATGAGGGGTGTGCAAATTTTTTTAATGCACGATGAAAGGAAATGCGTCAAGTTTAAGTCGACCAAATTATTAACGGAACACCCTTTAAGCGCTTTATCTTCGCGTAATTTTATCATCACTTTTGTATGGGTCCCATCTCATTGTTTAATTCTGGGCAATGAGTGAGCAGACGTGCTTGCAAAAGTGGGCGCTATAGTAGGAGATATTTTTGATCGGCAAATCGCCTTTAATGAATTTTATACTATTTTTCGTCAGCTAGCAGATAAAAGGAGCAAAGGAGATTTGGGGCGATGGTAATATTCTATCACCCCAAAGGTGTCGAGAACATCTTGGTTTGAGGGTACGAATGTGGGTCGAGACTTCATTCGTGTGATGTCTCGCCTCATGTCCAATAATTATTCTTTGGACGGTTATTTATACCGTGTAGGGCTGAGCGACAGCACTCTTTGTCAATGTGGACAAGGTTATCAGGACGTATATCTGATGCATCTGAAAATTACATGTCTGCCGACTGCAGTTTTGATGAAATTGTAGACAAACTTACGCATCGATTATGAACCAGAGAATTTAGAGAATGTAGGGCACCTTAGAGAAAAAGAAATGAGCTTAACATTTTAAATTATTTTACATTATCTGATGACCTGAAAGACTTAAATAACGTTATGCAAAAGACAGTACATCCCAAATTTCGATATCCTGAAACCAATTAAATTGCAATAATAAACTATCATATCATAACAAAAAATAAATGTGTTTTGCCTCTATTTCCCGTAATGTCCTTCTACCCTGTTCGGATGGATGTAAGGCAAGGATGATCCTCTGTAGCAGATGGAAAAACTACTTGATATAAAATTTCTACTATGAAACTGAAAATTAGTTTCGTGTGTTACCAAAAATCTCTAATGAGCCCTTGCTGCATGACAAGCAGGCCAGTTCAGCGCAGGGTTCAGGCCATATGTAGTTGTGGTTGAAAATCTAAAAGCTTCGTCTCTACTGGCACTATCAATAAGGATATCTACGAGAAGGAATGTCTGAAAAAGCGGTTGCGACAGTTTATCAGAAGCCACGACTCTCCAACTCAGTTTTCGCTTAATTTGGCCTCTTGTTACTATGCGGAATCCATTCTAGAATGGTATAAGGTACAAGGGGTCAAATACGTGCCAAAAACAGTAAATTCACCAAACTTCGCACTTCGCTCAGAAGAGAACAACTGGGCTCTAGTTGAGCGGAAACTCATCAAAAGCAAAAAAAAAAACCAAATGGCACCGATGATTTCAAGAGAAGATAGAGAATCGCCACAGCGGTCGTACCTGATGGTACCTGATACGGAACCTGATGGCGAGTTTACTCGCCAGTAGAATTTCATAGGAAGAAGGATTAACATCTTAAACAACTGTTTTAATGTATAAGTAACTATATTATTGTGAAATAAAAAATCGGTTTTAAGGAATAATGTGTAAATTAGTCTGCTGCTGGTTAGTCTGGTGTCTGACATGGACAGGCTTTGGTACCATATCGAGAATAAAGAGGAATTGCATTGTATACTATTCCTACAATGTAGTTGACAGCCATACGTCGCATGTCTTTGCAAATTTAAAACTCTTAATCGTTTGTGAGGTTTACTGTTAACAACAAATTTACACGTTCAAAGTTTTTTGTGTAAAATTATTCTAACTGAAATCACGTGTTTTACTACTATCATTTTACATTTTCTTTGATCATAAGGATAATCATTGCATATGTTTTTAGAATAACGTTTATTTGCTTTTTCTTGGTAACATGTTCAAATTATTTATTAAGTTATTTATATTTTTGTAGGTTCCATCTTCATTTTAACTCTTCTAATTTGGCATTCTAATATGGTCCCTATTATTTCCAATGCAATGCTTAGTATGAAATAGTTTTCTGTTCAGATGAAGCTTCAATCGTCGCTTCGCCAAATACTTATTTTCAACTGTTTTGAATTCCTCAATTTTCAAGTCTCCTACTGGAGAAATTTCATGAATTTTGGTACCCATATTGACAGGATTTTCTTCTCGATATGCTCATAGCCATTCAAGTGCCCACGGGGTTATGTTACAGAATGGTTGTTCCCAAAGTGGATTAGAAGTAGTTTCTAGGAATTATTCCAAAGATTTTGACATCCATTCCTGGAAATTTAATTGATTTTCGCAAATCATCTCTCGGTACCGGACCACAGCCCTGGAAACTAGAATTTCTGGGAATCAGATGAATTCCGACGGTCATTACCGACAACATGTATGAAGCAAATGAGTTTTTGAATCTTACGATGCCAAAAGAATTAAAATCGGTCAACAATTGCTAGAATTACAATTCTTTGAAATTGGTGGGTACCCGGATACCCTGTCGAACACTCAAGAGGTAAAAAAATATAGCCCCCCCCATTCACCCCCCCCTCTTCGGCCCCTCTTGCTACTTTACAGAAAGTTGTCTTCTCGTTTTTACTAAGATGTCACTGAATATAAGCTTCCTGTTTTAAAATAAACTATGAATTTTCGCAATGTAAAAAAGTACCCTGGTACGCGGTCGAACACCTAAAGGTTAATTTCATTTATAAGGTGATGGTGCACAACATATCATAGGGTAGGGAACGGCCTAAGCACCCCAAGACCCTATTCCAAGCACGGGGTAAACGTTAACCTACAACGCTCATTTTTCGCAGTATGGTGCTTCACTACATGGAGCACCATAATGCTAAAAATGAGCGTTGTAGGTTATCGTTTACCCCGTGCTTGGAATAGGGTTATGGGGTGCTTAAGCCGTTCCCTACCCTATGTGTTCGTTTTCCAATATTTTTATTCACCAAAAGCGTACCCTACACACTTAGACAATTTTACAGTATTCGGTTATTTTTTACCGAATTTTCAAAAGCTGAACGTTCGGTAATCAATTTTAACGGATTTCGGTAAAATTTGACAAGTTCGGGTAATTTTTTTACCGGAAAACTGTAACATTTCATTGATGTAAAATATCATGTAAAGTTTGTATGGATAACCCTCTCCCTATTAACACTCCATTACCTGTAACACATATGTGGGGTCGTAGAATTCTCTGTATCTCTCATAAGTATGTATTGGACTAACATTTCCTCCTACTCCTTCAAAGTTGCCATAAGACGTGGCCAGGTTTGATTTTTTCCACTGAAAGCTGCATGCATGGTATCTAAGGGTACGAAATCATCCCCCAGGCTTCTTACCAAATAAAAAGGGAACCGGACGTAATAGTTCTCTTAACAATAGTTTTAGTCTTCACCACCTACGAAACAGTAATAACGCAAACACCGTAAGACGGTCAAAAACAAAATCAAGAACTGCAGCAAGCGTACGTCAATGTACAAAAGCTTTTTGGTTCTAATGCTGTACAAGATCTCGTGATGGGTCTTAAGAAAAAAGTGAGGGCATTTAGATTTGGAGCACAAGTTGAAAAAAGTGATCATGGCAAAACTTATCAAAGACGTTTCATTTGTTACTCCGAAAATTTCAAGACAATTGGTTAAAAGATTGTGTGTTAAAATTTTAATGTGGACAACCTTTATTTTTTGACAAGATATTTCAAATAGTATAACACATTATAAAAGTGTGTTATAAGTCTTTTAAATGCACTTTCACAGTTAACTGAAAACTTTCGATGCCAGGTACTACTTTTGCATTAGTATGATTGTGTGGCAAGTACAATCATACTCTATGCCCAGGTAGTCGAGAAATTTTTCTTAACAAAACATTTCTAGACCAGACCAGGAATCAAACCCAGCCACCTCCAGCATGGTATTGCTTTCTAGCCGCACGTCTACCGATTGAGCTAAGGAAGGACCCTAAATAATAATACATTGTTCTAAATAATGAAAATATAAATTTGGCAACGCAGGATTTTTTTCTTAAAAGAAATGCAATTGTTTAAACAAATGCCGTATAACACCCCCACATTTTCGATTATTTTCAATAATCCCCAACAATGTATAGTTTGACGCACACATATTTTGAACAGCGCTTCTGCAAGCTCCTGTATTTTATACCTGAAATTCAGTCACAAGATAAAATAAATTATCGTGCTATCCACTATGCATTAGTTATATATCAGTTATTATCAATTTGCATTCCCTGTTTTACATCGTAGGCAAATTTCTAGAATGCACTTGACAAGTCAAATTTCCCATATTATATCATTATCGTCATGATATGTGTGCAAGAGAACACACGTTTGGTGAGGTTATATGCAGCCCAGATTAATAGGGAAAACATCGCCCTTCAAATGTGTGCTCCAACAACACCTACTCATGAACTGAAAAGCTCTCTTCTGAGACGATCCAAACCCACCAACGCTTCGGGCGGAACTGAAGAAACCCAAATCGTATCGAATGAGGTCTCTCTGGAAATTACAGTTCATCCAACGCCAGCACAATTTCCTCACAAGAAATCGCACGTTCTCTTAGGCTTCCAAGAGAGGGAAAATGAACTTGATGACGTCACTTGGATGCTGATAACCATAGCTGGGTTCGGTATCTTCGAGAGCATTGGAAAAGCACGTGGTAACTCACGCTCTATTTGAGCGCTGGTAACATTGATTGGGCTGGCGATAATTGTGGCAATCGATAAGGCTCAACCGTACATGAGTTGAGAGCTGACGTTTAAAGAATGTTTCAAGGAGACTGTTGACATGTTGTTAGCAAGTAATTGGATAGTTATGTTCTATTTATAATGATTATCCGCGTAGCTGGAACAGTTGTAAATAGATGGTCAGCGAATACTCCAATGATCGAAAAAGCTACACACTACCAAAATGTCATGTAAATTTCTGTCCCCTGAGACCGACACATGCAAGCGTCCTTTAGCACATTAGAGTGAGTTGAAAAAGATGAGAAAATTAAGTCAATCAAACGAATTTTTCATCGAATTGCGTATGTGTCAGTTTCGGGAAGCATAATTTTACATGAAATCTTTCTTTACGTTCCCCGACTTCTTTTATTTATAATTTATAATTTCAAAGTATGAAGACCATTCGAAAATGGGGAACTTTTTTTTGAGTATTTTGTTTGTTTTGAGATGCTACACGCAAAAAAAAAATCGCAGTAGAAACTACCATTTCGAGGGTTAAATTAAGCGCTAACACCATCAATTTTCAGCTGACTATAAATGCGTTTGATTTTGCCTGCGATTAGATCAACCATGGTGCCGTTTATACCAATATGAGGTCTGTCAAATATACCACAAACGTTGAAGGTTGTACCATAAACGTAGTAAATTTGACTGAAATTTCATGATAGTTTTAAAGATAGGCGTAGTCGGGTAAAATGGTAGTTATTACTACAAGAATTTTTTCTGTGTACGGAACCTCACTCATTTTACCAATAAAGTCATGGCAGATTACCCATTCTTTCAAATGTGTGTATTTATTATCCCTTCTTTCAATTGATATGTTTTTCAGGATGAGATAGAGGTAATAAAATTTGAGGCAATTAAAATAACTGAAATAAATAATTAATCAAGCACTTCTTTTTCAGCTACGGTCTTGGCAGACTAATTGCACCAATTCTTCATCCGATTAATGTTGATGATCACGGCTCTCATGATCTTCAGTTTACGCTCCATTATCACCCAAAACTTCTCCATTAGACGGAGCTGGGTATAATTTGGTGATTTTAGCTGTTTTGGGATGAATTAGACTCTACAGTCATATTTTTGAGCTACATTTGTCATATTGTTTTTTGATAGTTTAAACCCTTTTACATAACATATGAATAAATTTGCGATGTATAGGCTTGCGTGTTTCCGCTACATTATTTTAACAATTCTCGAGTACTTTTTCAAACAGACGTAACTGATTTTGTAAACAAAGAGGGGAAGTAAGATTAAAACGTTAAATTATAGAAACCCTTGGCACTTTCATGCAACCTGGGGCCACCTACACAAGGAATAACATTTCCCTAACATGATGGTGATGCTTATTTACATGAGGGTGCTGAGAGTTTTGAGAAATTAACGTTTGAATCTTACTTCCCCTCTTTGTTTACAAAAATCAGATACGTCTATTTGAAAAAGTACTCGAGAATTCTGTAATTTTTGTTTTTGCTGACAATGCTATCAAGCGTTTTCATTATTCAGAGTAACTTGCTAACCATGCATCCCCATAAGTGGTTTAAATAAGTTCTTTTTTGCTTTTTAAGAGCTAAGGGATAGAAGATAAGCCACATTTTCTCATATGTATGGGATTTTCAACTCCTTGGTATCCATTTTAATCATTACTGTACCACTGCGTACCTCAACAATCGAACCAACTGTAGGGCTTTTCTTCCAGCTATTTTAATTTGTAGAAGTGACTGACTTTTGCAAGTAAAAATAGTTGCCTCACGCTACGGCTATGGTTTGAATCTCGGTTACAAATCGAGATCGTTTTATTTTTGAGAGCTGTTGAACTTTTGGACTCAAATATACACTAAACAACTATTACACTGCACACCCTCTTGCAAACATTGAACTTTTTAACGTGAATTGATGTGTTATTTTTTTGACCCCAACCAATGTTGCATTTTTTCTCCAATTTCCGATCCATAACAAGAAATGAAACAAAATCATGCGCAGTTGCATGGCAATCTTGCGTTTTTTTTTTTGTGTGTATAGACAGAAAAGCATCAAGTCGTGGGGGGTTGGGTTGGGCTATAAGGTCACAAATATTTAGATAAAGCACGTGATTTCTGGTTCATTCCTTATCTGTCCAAAAGCCAAAGGAATTTCTAAAAATACCAAAAAATTGATGGGGAAGTATGGTTGGAAAGTTTCTCTGAAAGGTGATGAACCAACTCAACCTATAAATGGTGGTAATCATTAATCCATACTGGTGCGGATCAGTATCACAACGCTTCACGGAATTTCTCTCCAAGGTCTCTACGTTAGAGATGACGACACAAAAACTTGAGTGATCGCAGACGTTGCGAATAAAAACAAACCTAAAAAGGAGAGGGTTCCTATCCCATGTAGGCATCAAGACATAGTGCATACAAACTACCGCTAGAAACTATCACAAAGCTATCAATGGTACATGAGCGCGATCCATCACGTTATTATTGCCTGTTGAGGTGGCGGATTCGTCCGGCAAAGGTAACGTCTTTGGTTCGAATACTAGAAAACATTACTGTCCATCTTTGGTGCCTCATGGTGATGAGCGAACATTCTACATCAACTCAGGAAGCTGAAAATCACAATAATGAAAACCAAAAAATAAGAAAAAAATAACTTTATATAATAGAAACGCGCGGTAAGATAGTCAGCAAAATCTAAAAACTTAGAAATCTTAAAAAACAAATTAGTTGAAATCATACATCGCCATTTTTTCAATATGTTTTGTAAAAAGGTGTAAACTTTCAAGGAAAAATATGACAATGAGGAACCTCTTCGGTTCTAGGACCATGAAAACCATGAAAACCCCAATGTTTGCATTATGAAGATTGAGGTATATTTTTATATTCTACTAGCTGAACCCTGTGTATCAATTGAAATGTAACTTGCGTAACTTCAGGTACTGAAAATAGCACTCCAAAGTCTGCTGGTCCAATTTCTTGAATAGTCGTTTGATGCTGTTTTTAATAAGTTCCAGATCCATTTTCCTGATGATGTTGTAAGGGATGGATGTCTGTACTTAATACTGTGACTTATTGGTACAACTTTAAATTTTAGGCATTTCTCCAAAAATGCTTCGTCTTTCCTAAGTTCGGCGATGTTTCTCGTCAATCCGATTAATTTGTTTTGGCTCTGACGGCTGGGTTTTACACATTTTGTGTTTAAAATGCTTGGACCATTCTTATGTTTGGTTGAAATTTGTGTTTTTTTTATATGAGAGCCCCCTTCCTTAACGATGGGAAGGGTTTCGAACCACCACAGAAACAATTCATGCCTCCGAAAACCCCAACGTACCTAATTTGATTCCATTTGCTTGATTAGTTCTGGAGTTATGCAGAAACTTCTGTTTCATTTGTAAAAGAGGCCTTCCCCTTCAGATGGGGGAAGGGTCTGTAACCACGATAGAAAAAAAATCTGTCTCCAAGTCCCAACATGCCAAATTTGGTTCCATTTGCTTGATTAGTTCTCGAGTTTTGCAAAAACTTTTGTTTTCATTTGTATAGAGCCTCTTTTGGCAGACAAGAAGAGAAGGTCTCAAATCACCATAGACAGACTAATTTGTTGGCCTCCAGAAATTCCCCCATGCCAGATTTGATTCCATTTGCTTGATTAGTTCTCGAAAAATGCAAAAAAAACTGTTTCATTTGTATGAGAACCACCCTTTACAGAAAAACGAGGGGTCTTATACCACCAAAGAAACAATGACCCTCTTTTTTCAGAAGGTGAAGGATCTCAAACTACCATAAAAACTTATTTTGCCTCCAGAAATTCACACATGCCAAATTTGGTTTCATTTGCTAGATTAGTTCTTGAGTTATGCAGATATATGTGTTTCATTTGTATGAAAGCACTCACCCTTGCCAGGGGGGGAAGGGTCTCGAACCACCACAGAAACATTTATTGCCTCAAAATACCCCAACTGGAAAAATTTGGTTCCATTTGCTTGATTAGTTCTCGAGTTATACAGAAACTAATTTTTCATTTGTATTAGAGCCTCCCTTTCCAAAGAGAGGAGGGTTTTAAACCACCATAGAACCATTTTTGAACTCCAAAAATTCCCACATGTCAAATTTGATTTCATTTGTTTGATTAGTTCTCGAGTTTTGCAGACGAATTATCCAGAGAGGGGTTTTTTATTTTCATAAGAACCTTCTCCGGCCCCAAAAACCCCTTCATACTAAATTTCATGCTGATCGGTTTAGTAGTTTTCGGGTAAATAAGGTTCAAACAGACAGACAGACAGACAGACAGAAATTAATGTTTATATATAGAGTAAAAAATAGATGAAATAAGATTTACCTGTCATTTGCAAATTTAGTTGTTGAAATCAGTGGTTCAAAAGTTGTGATTTTTCAAAATAATGCATTTTGAAATAAAAAGTCCTAGAAGGTTTGAGCTGTTAAGTGGAATACTTGTAACTATAATTTAGAAGAAAAATTAGTAATCTCCATTTAATTCCAACTACCTTTGCTTATCTTCGACAGATACGCGTATTTCGTCTACAATGTGCAGACTTCTTCAGTGTCTCGTACTAATAACTCGACAGTCGAGTTATTAGTACGAGACACTGAAGAAGTCTGCACATTGTAGACGAAATACGCGTATCTGTCGAAGATAAGCAATGGTAGTTGGAATTAAATGGAGATTACTAATTTTTCTTCTAAATTATAGTTAATAAAAAGTCAATTTTTCGGATCATCCTACGCAGAAATTTTCACCCGTATGACCTCTGCCACTGGTCTGATATTTTTGGATAAGGATCGATGGTTTCGATTCGAAACTATCAATTATTAGTTGATTTCGAGAGATCGTATATATTTTTTCTATGGAATTGCTGTATGTGCATAAGATATCGCAGAAAATTACATGTTCTGTAAAAGTGTGTAGAAAATATTATGAAATTGTCAATTAAATGATGAAGGCTTCAAAAAATAGCAACCAATAAATGTAATAGTGCATAAGGATAAATATTAAAGGATTGAAATATTTATTATGTACAGATAAAAACAATGAAATTGAACAAACGCGTGAAATTCCCCATCGTTTAATTTTAAGCCAAAGCAAGCGTGAACTACGTATCGAATTGTTCGCAACCTTTCACACAGCATACAACATTTTTTGCAATCTTCCATACAACAGACCTGATTTCATCGATATCTGGCTTGAATTTACATGCAAGATCCCATCAATTTATGCCAATTCCAGAGAATCATAAGCATAAGATAACGTAGAAAAATCAATGCTTCTTTTTATCTGTGTGTGATTAATTGTGTGATTCCTAGTTAAAAAAGCGTACTGTTGAAATTTCAATTGATTTAATATAGCTGCTTTTCTCGTTATTCTCTTCTTTAGTGTTGTTCCAAATACAGGCATCCCTCAAATAAATGTATGCTCTATAGAGAGCCCTCCAACAAACTCAACGTTCCAGTTGCATTGAATCTGAAACAATACAGCTGATTGATATACTAACTTCTTCGAGGCATGCCTGTACACGCTCCGTTTCCCCCATAAAAGAAAATCTGAAGACATAATTTCTGCTTCCATTTGGCAATATTTAAGAAAGTTTCAACCTAACTAATATCATGGGACAACTTTCCTCCATTCCTTACGATATATTTTAAAACAGCAACGTACCATTCAAAACATTTCCGGCCCTCTCAAACCACATCGTCTCTCGCTTGAACATCTTTTCCTGTTTTCATCGCCTCTTCTTCGGAACGTAGTCCTTGAACTTTAGCTCGTAAACAGTGGATGGTGAGGAAATAAAAAGTACCCTTGCGTGCGTCCATTTGCAACATCCTAACCAAAAGTAAGTAAATCGCACGCCGCACTCGGCAGCGGCAAACGGGGAAGCTTCTATTCTTACTGACCTGATTTTGCTCATTGTGCTTAAAATATTTAACCGGACACTCGGTTAGTGGAAGTGGCAGTCCCCACCAGCACATACCACCCCGAAGAGCAGAATGCAGAGTACGATAATATGAGCGCAAAGTTTTTCCGAGGAAGGGTACCGAAATTTAATTAAGCAGAACCGCCTTCGACCGCCCTGCTGCTTGCGTCTGGGAGTGTCGAGAATTCCACCATCGAATCTCCGAAACAGAGAAATGAACGGGCAAAAGGTTCGATAATATTGTTTAACCCCGAAAAGAGGGAACTTTTGGCTGGTGTTGTTTGTACTCTGGCTACAAGCTCAAATGAAAATGCCATTCCTGATCCGTGGCTCAATCGGGTGTAATTTATGCAGAAAACGAGCCGAATCGGCGGAATCGGAATTGCCTTATCAAGGAAAACGGGGTTCGTGTTTAGAGGAGAAGCGGGTTGAGAACCCATTTTTTTCGGAAGCTCAAGCAAGTAGAACAAATTCAATCAATGTATCTGGTGAGTCTAGTGTAGAACATTTCGCGGTAATTTTTTGGTTCTGGCATTTGAGATATTGAATTAACGAAACAAATCGTCTTTCATCATACGGTTCTCACGAGCATCAACGAACAAATCTTGCGTGAAAGTCAATGCAGAAATGTAATTTCGAAGGATTACGTCGCTTTTTTCTTCATCTTGGAAAGTGTCACACCAGCAGATTTCCCGGCAATGGAAACGTCTTACGTTCGCTACGTGTCTCGAACATACCAACAACCGGGATCACGTCGGATGATGAGATGCAAACCGCGGATTTTATCACGACGGCAAGTCTTCGTCGACTCATCATCAGCAAGTAGCACACCGATTCGTTCGTATTGCTACCGAAGCGTTGCGCATAGTGGGATTGAAGGGGCGCACAGTGGCACAATTCTGAAAAAAGACGGTCAAAAACATTTTCACCCTTTTGTCATCATTTTATCGAGTAGGTGTCTCCATAAAAGTTGCTCAAAATGTTATTCCGCTTCTTTTGAAAAAACACGCCTAACCTTTCATAAGGGCTTAACTACGCTTTCAAATTCTAACTTTTTTCAGCCACGAGATAACGGGTTGTTGTCTTCGACAAAGTTTTAGAGCAAGTAGTTTTATGAAAAGTTGCTCAGGACACCAAGTTTCTAGAGCCTAACGTTAAAGCGATATAAATGGTTTTCTTTCAGCACTACCTGAAAACTGGTTTTTTGAGATAATTAGCACTCTGCTCAAATGTGACGATTTCAATATGTTCTAAGAAATTATAGGAATTGTTAGAATAAAAAAATTGCTGAACACAACATTGCTCTCTGATGACCACATTTTACTATATGGTGATTGATGTGTCTGTGTGACGTCATAATCAACCGCCTCAAAAAGAGTGGGCGAGTCCTGGCAGGGTCTAAAACAGATTGTATTTGAAAGATTATCTTATGAACAAGTATTCCTAAAATTTCCGCGTTGGGTAC